>JBBPBX010002740.1:17759-54206 GCA_038048925.1 Garcialebias charrua | reverse complement strand
GAGTGTTCAGCATGAGGTTGCTTTTTGATAATTTCCACGGCACACCAGCTGATCAGTGTGCCGTGGCACAGTGGTTGAAAAACAATGCTCTAAATAAACTTCACTCCTCTGACTGCAAATAACCTCAAGTAACTCCCTCCCACTGGTCGAACGAACCAATGAACGGAGTGAGTACTACTGATGTCAATACCCCTTTAAAAGTCCTAACTTCCTGTTTCTCGTTGAGAAGTTGCTACGAGGAAGTTAAGAAGTAATGACTTTCTCTTTAGCTGTTGGACGTCGGTCAAACGCCAAAGACCCCGTCCTATCAGCAAGGGTTCACCGCACGCTAGCTGTGAAACCCGACCTCGAGTGTAAAGCTCCACTTTGAATGAAAATTCCTTCGAGGAATCTTTTATCTTGAAAACCAAGATAACCAGTGCCACTACCTCGGTTAGGTTGATTGCGGACCTCATGCGAGCCGTTGAAAATGAACGAGCTGGAGGCCTGAAAAATGTAGCTGGATGGATGGTCCGTGCATGTTAAGGCTAGCCTACTTTACCGGAGTTGGGACCAAGAATCTTTGCAATGGTAAAAAGTCATTGTTCATAGCGGACAGGAGTCTAGCGGACGCCGCCGAAGAGTATGCCGAGTTCTGGTTGAAAACACTTCAAGATAATTCCCCTCCTCATCTTCCCTCCATCTTCCTCCTCCTAAACTTTTTCTTAATCTCTTCGTCAGAACTTTAAGCTAAAAGCCTGCAGATTAATTTATTTTAAGACTTCATAAATTAATCTGTTGTTCCTTGAAAGACACGTTGATTAGGGAAGTTACGGACGCGTGATTTTCAACTGTTTGATTCTTGAATTTATAGGAAAAGTTGATTAGACCAATCCGATATATGTTTGATTGATGAGTTGTTTAAATAAATGATCGCATCTTTGATGGATCAAATATAATTACATCTCATTGTCACTCATATCCCTTCATATGATCGCACAATTTATTGTTTAATCCTGAAAAGAAGAGAACTCGTGAATTACTATTCTGACCTTGAACGAGTGTTTAATAAGTAATTAAATTTAGTAGAAGTGTGTCAGACTAAGGGGCCGTTTACACGGCGCGTATTTTGAGTGAAACCGCAGCTTTCTCTCTGCGGTTCTGCTGATCGTTTACACGACACCACTGGCCCCCCTATTTGAATCCGAAGGTTTCTGAACTCACCTCTCACAGTGAAGGTTTTTTGCTGACCCCCCGTTGATAACATAAACATCTCCCGCTGAGCTTTTGTTTGAACCACAAGCGCGTGCGCACGCACGTGCGGACAGCCGGTGTTACACACGTTGTGCTGCACTATAACATACTATCTGCTAAATAATAACAGTTTAACAATAATAAACAGTATTTATGTTAGCATAGGAGATATATAAAGTTATCTGAGCTAAATGAATCTATCTGGATTCATTACATCAAATGATGCGTAATGCTGCGTGTTAAAGTTGAAAATGAAGACACCAGGTTTATTTTTTTATTCAACACCACAAACTGTATGTCACACAAACACTGAGAATAAAATTGAACACTATTAAAAACACGTTAACTGAACTGTTATGAACTGGACTCTGCTGTTTTCATCCTGGTCCCATCAGAACCGGTCCGCTGGTGGAAAGACAGCTTATCGACCTCGCAGGAAAAAAATTAAAGATAAAAACTCAGTTGGTTGTTGTGTGATCGATAAACACAAGGAAAAATTATTAAGAACGTTGTATACCTGCTGTAAATCAGCTGATTTTCACGGACTAATTTCTGACATCGTCACTCGGTTCTGATCCGCTCAGCAACTGGTATGGAGCTTGTTAGATGAAGCGGGTCCCACTTGGTGTCAAATCTGTCGACTCTTATCCAAATTCCAGCTTAGAATATAGAATAGAATAGAATATATCTTTATTGACCTTGACATTGCACCGGGGTACAAAGACAACGTAATTGATTACGCACATCCGTCTTAGGATAGGGACAGCGCACGAAGTCGCAGCAGTATAAAAACCGCGCCACCACAATCAACAGATATGGAAAAGGGAATAGACACAAACAGGTAAGAACGTGGTATTCAAAAAAAAAGAATCTATCACAATTTGCCAATAGACACTCCATGATAAAGTCCAAAAAAACTCTACCAGCTTTTTAGCACATTTAGACAGGACAAGATGCATTTATGACGGCAGGCGGGAGGTAATAAAGTCTGTGAGTAACAGCTCCAGATAAGAACAGTTCGCAGGTCTCACAGCTCGGCTCCATCCGAGAACGCACACACAGAGACCTCTGGGGGGGAGGGGGGAGGGCAGCGGGTCCCTTCAGCTTCCCAGCTCAGGAGAAGATTTGTAGACAGCCTTCAGTCCAAGGCCAGAGACCAGATTAGATTAGTTGCTTTATTTTTTCAGTCAGGCCACAGTGTTCTTTTACTGCAGTCTTTAAGTCCAGGTGCTGTTTCTGGGTCCAAATCGCCGAATCGAGAGAGGTTCCGAGCTAAAAGATCCTTCCGTATGTGCCCTGTTTTAATCCGGACGGCTGTAAACGAGTTCCACACACCGCAGGTCCGCGGCAGCCACCGCTTCTCCCACCGTGTGGTTCAGCCCGCACAACAGCTGGGAAGGTCATAGCCCGGATCAAAGCATTTTCGCTGAGCGGAAGACTCGCCAGCACGCCGAACGCTGCGGTCCTCCTCAGCCTTCAGTGGCAGGAACAGCCACCAGTATCCCAATAATCCACAGAGATTCCACGTCCCCGACAAAAAGAGCGGACAGTTACATTAGCCTGCTCATCGAGTCCATAATGTAGCTCACCGCATGCTTTAACTTGTTGTGAACTTGTTGACAACAACTTGTTGTTAGCTGAACTTTTAGCCCCAGAGGAAAACAGACCGAGGCAGCACGCATGCGCATTAGGTGAGCAGTAGATTCATGAGGGCGGGGGATTAGATTCATGAGGGAGGGGGAGTAGATTCATGAGGGAGGGGGAGTAGATTCATGAGGGCGGGGGGATTCAGGCGGACACATGTAAACACTAGAATTCACCCGTGTCAACGCAAATCTTTTACTCAAATTAACATACCCAAAACATCCGTTTCCCCCCAACCGTGTCCGTGTAAACAGGGCCTAACTCTGACCACGTCTCTTTACACGGACATCAGACCATCTCCATCAAGATGGGGAAGAAGATGAACTGCCTAGTAGCAAAAAAAAAAAAACTTTGTCTGTACTATCACCTCTAAGTGTTTTGTCAAACTCTGGAACATTATGTTATGGCTCCCCTTCTGAAGACAACAGATCCATTTCAAACACACAGGTGTCTGTCAAGAAAAAGCCACCTTCTGAAAAATGGATTAGATGTGGAGAAGCAGTGGCTCTACTCTGAGTCCCTCCCGGATGACTGAGCTTCTCACCCTATCTCTAAGGGAGAGTCCAGACACCCTGCGGAGAAAACTAATTTCAGCCACTTGTATCCGAGATCTCGTTCTTTCGGTCACAACCCAAAGCTCATGACCATAGATGAGGGTGGGAACGTAGATTGATCGGTAAATTGAGAGCTTTGCCTTTTGACTCAGCTCTCTCTTCATAACGCCCGCTTCACTGCCGACGCTGCACCTATCCGCCTATCGATCTCCCACTTCAGTTTTCCCTCATTTGTGAACAAAACCCCAAGATACTTAAACTCCCCCACTTGGGATAGGACCTCCTCCCCGACCTGGAGAGGGCACTCTACCCTTTTCCGGCTCAAGACCATGGCCTCGGATTTGGAGGAACTGATCCTCATCCTGGTCGCATCACACTCGGCTGCAAACCGTTCCAGTGACAGCTGTAGATCACGACCTGATGAAGCCAGTAGGACCACATCATCTGCAAAAAACAGAGAAGTGATTCTAAGGCCACCAAAACGGATCCCCTCAACACCTTGGCTGCACCTAGAAATTCTGTCCATAAAAGTTATGAACAGAATCGGTGACAAAGGGCAACCTTGGCAGAGTCCAACTCTCACTGGAAACGAGCCTGACTTACTGCCGGCAATGCGAACCAAGCTCTGACACCGGTCATACAGGGACCTAACAGCCCGTATCAAAGGGCCTGGTACCCCATACTCCCAGAGTACCTCCCACAGGGCCCCCCGAGGGACGTGGTTGAATGCCTTCTCCAACTCCACTAAGCACATGTAAACTGGTTGAGCAAACTCCCACGCACCCTCCAGGACCCTGCTGAGGGTGTAGAGCTGGTCGAAAACCACACTGCTGCTCCTCCTGAATCCGAGGTTTGACTATCCGACGGACCCTCCTCTCCAGAACCCCTGAATAGACCTTACCAGGGGAGGCTTAAGAGTGTGATCCCCCTATAGTTGGAACACACTCTACTTTTTGAATAGGGGAACCACCACCCCAGTCTGCCAATCCTGGGGAACTGCCCCCAATGTCCACGCAATCTTGCAGAGTCGCGTAAGCCAACACAACCCCACAACATCCAGAGCCCGGAACTCCGGGCGAATCTCATCCAACCCTGGAGCCCTGCCACCGAGGAGCTTTTTAACCACCTCGGTGACCTCAGCACCAGTGATTGGAGAGCCCGACCCAAAGCCCCCAGGCTCCGCTTCCTCAGACGGAATAAAAAATTAATAAAAGGAAAAAAATTGTTGAAACATTTCATCTTTAATCCAAAAGACATCGTCAGTCTGATGACCTGCGATAAACTCAGTCTTATAAATAGTATCTTCTCTTAGTGGATCAACCAGTTTGCTGCTGACCGCCAAAACTAGCTGTTCACATGGCAACAAAGTTCAAGCTCAATCATCCAGGTACCAAATCCAATAATTCTCAGTCGGGTCATCTAGACAGTTTCTTTTTTATTGAAATGTTTCACCCTCCATCTGGAGGACATCATCTGTCAGAGGAGTTCCAGCAAACTGTTTCCCCACCAAGCAGTAAACACCTTAAGTGGACCAACCAGTTTGCTGGAGCTAAGATGGTTTCTGGGGGCCGTCCTGTTGGATTTGGTGCCTGGATGACTGAGCACGAACTTTCTTGCCTTGAACCACTTTGGCTGTGGCTGCCTGCCTGGGAGGAGTCAACGAGGGACAGGACGGCCTCCAGAAACCATCTTGGATCCAGCAAACTGGTTGGTCCACTTAAGGTGTTTACTGCTTGGTGGGGAAACTGCTGGAACTCCTCTGACTGATGA
Source organism: Garcialebias charrua (assembly GCA_038048925.1). Lineage (NCBI taxonomy): Eukaryota > Metazoa > Chordata > Actinopteri > Cyprinodontiformes > Rivulidae > Garcialebias > Garcialebias charrua. Next base: position 49,005 of record JBBPBX010002740.1, on the reverse strand, counting down.
TGCCCTCCAGATGGAGGGTGAAACGTTTCTATCAAAAAGAAATTGTCCAGGGCCGTGGCTATGGCGCAGGGGTTAAGAGCGCGGCACGGGCTGCTGTCTAACTCGTCTCCTGAACTTTTTACTGCTGTTCGTGTTCTGCCTTCTTTTCATCGACGATGCATCCTCGCTCCTGGTCTATGATCGCTCAACTCTTCTAAGTCTCCGAGACTCGCTGATCAACACACCGGCTACTGGCAAATATGGACATTTCAAGCCTCCTCCACCACCACCGTTCCTGGCTTCGATCCCAGCCTACCTACAACGCAACGCGACCACGCTGCCACGCAACAAGCGGCGCAGGAGACGCGGAACGAGGGCAGGCGTCCTGGTGAGATTTAAAAAGTATCTCTCGTCTCACAACACGCCGACGGCTGACTTACCTCCTGAATTCAGCGTCTTTGATGTCCGCCGTTCCTTCGCTCGTCGCCACAGAAGCCTTGTTGCTATCAATCATGTCGCCAGCGACCAGTATCCATCTTGCCCCCCGGTGAGGAAAACAGTGAAGCGAGGCAGCGTTAAACAACACCTCCGCCCGCTCGCTCGAGCTGAGAGTGACGTAACTGGCAGCGTTCCAGTACGTGCAGCATTGTTTAACGCCAGATCAATTACTAATAAAACTTTTATATTAAGTGATTTGATCTCAACTCATCGTCTGGATCTGTTTTTGATTACTGAAACCTGGCAGAAAACAGGAGACAACAGCTCCTTCTCTGAACTCCTCCCAAATGGCTACTCCCACCTGAGCGCTCCGCGTGGGGCTGGAAGGGGGGGGGGCCTGGCTGCTGTGTTCAGTGATGCATTCAAGTACCGTTTGTTGCCTCAGAAAAATTATTCCAGTTTTGAAAGCATGTTTTTTGTGCTGGAATCTGCTAAACCTATTTTGTGTGGCGTTTTTTATAGGCCCCCACAATACAATAAAAACTTTGTCAGTGAGTTTTCAGAACTACTGGCGGACTTGCTACCAAAGTTTGACTCTTGGCTTTTCTGTGGAGACTTCAACGTGCACACCTGCTGCCCAAGTAATCAGCTTGGATGTGAGTTTCAGAACCTCCTGGACTCTTTTAACCTGTCACAGTCGATCTCGGGGGCCACACACACCCTGGGTCATACACTGGATTTAATTATCTCCCACGGCCTTCAAATACCTGCTGTGGAGATCCTGGACACCTGTATCTCAGACCATTTTCCCATATTATTTGAATTTTTCACCACTCCTGCACCAAAGGCTATTCTCCCAGCACGTTTCTGCCGCTCCATCAACCCATTAACTCCAAATGAGTTTACTGATGCCTTTAAGAGCACTGAATTTTGCTCTGCTGTCAGCCTGGACCCATCTCTACATCCTGAGGACTTCATCAGCTCCTTCTATCACACCTGCACGACGATCATGGACTCCATCGCTCCTCTCAGACAGACATCTTCAAAAAACAGACCATCACCATGGCTCAACGAAACGACGCGAGCTCTTCGACAACGTTGCAGACAAGCAGAGCGAAAATGGAAGCGCGACCGGCTTCATGTATCTCAGGGAATACTGAGAGACTGTCTCTGTGAGTATGATAACGCTGTGAAACAGGCCAAGTCACAGTACCTCTCCAACTTAATCTCCACCAGCTCCAACCGGCCGAGGACGCTTTTCAGCACACTCCAGTCTGTCATCAATCCATCTGTCAATGTTCTGAAAACTGCCACACAGTCTACCTGCGATGACTTTCAGAGCTATTTTGTCAACAAAATAGACTCTATCAGGCAGAACATTGTCAGTTCATCCAACACCATCCTGTCATGTACCTCTACAATAACCACTGCTGTTTTTGACCAGTTTGATCTCGTCTCACTGCCTCAACTCACCAAGGTGGTTCAGCAGATGAAACCAACAAACTGTTCTCTGGACATCATTCCCTCTAAAATGTTCAAACAATGCTTTGATGTAATTGGTCCTTGTGTTTTGTCATTTATCAACAGCTGTCTAACTTCAGGTTATGTGCCATCTGCTTTCAAACATGCTGTGGTCAGGCCTCTTCTAAAAAAACCAGGCCTAGATCCTACAGCTCTCTCTAATTTCAGGCCAGTTTCCCATCTGTCATTTCTATCAAAGGTCCTAGAAAAGATTGTTTTTATTCAACTTCAATCTTTTCTAGAACTCAACAACCTGTTTGAAAAATTTCAGTCAGGTTTTCGAGCTCGTCACAGCACTGAATCTGCACTGCTCAAAGTACAGAATGATATTCTTCTGTCTCTGGATGCAAAAAACCCTGCTCTGCTGGTGATGTTAGACCTCTCAGCAGCTTTTGACACCGTCGACCATCAGGTACTAATCAACCGCTTGTCTCAGCAGGTTGGCCTCCAGGGAGCTGTGCTTGAATGGTTCAAATCTTATCTGTCTGGGAGAACTTTTTCTGTCATGATAGGCGATCTGTCCTCCTCTTCATCAACCCCTCTGACCTCCGGCGTACCACAGGGATCTATTCTAGGGCCAGTCCTCTTCTCTCTTTACATGCTGCCATTAGGATCAATCATCACACGTCATAACCTGTCTTTTCACATGTATGCAGACGATTTACAAATCTATCTGCCAGTCACTCCCAACCCCTCACTCAGTTCAAACACTCTTGTCAACTGCTTAAATGACATTAAGCACTGGCTCTCTCAAAACTTCCTCCACCTAAACACAGATAAAACTGAATGCATTTTGTTTGGTGCACCTGATGACACCAGCAACATCCTTCCCAGTCCCAGTGTTGGTTTTCCCCTCCCCCACTTCAACTCGGTGGTCAGAAATCTTGGAGTGCAGCTTGACTCCAATTTAAAGTTTGATAAACAGATCAGTTCTGTTGTCAAGACCAGCTTTTTCCAACTCCGTCTGCTCTCCAAAGTCAAGTCATTTCTTAGTCGTGGTGATCTGGAGAAGGCCATCCATGCCTTTGTGACCTCCAGACTTGACTATTGTAATGCTTTGTATCTTGGCATTAATCAATCCTCCATCTCCCGTTTACAGCTTGTACAGAACTCTGCCGCGCGCTTTTTGACCAACACACGAAAATATGAACACATCACTCCTGTCCTGTCCTCTCTACACTGGCTCCCAGTTCAGTTCAGGATACAGTTCAAGTTGCTGCTGTTTGTTTTCAAAGCTCTGAATGGACTTGCTCCCCTCTACATCTCAGAACTTCTGAAAGTCCATCAGCCTGGCAGGGACTTACGATCTGCCAGTCAACACCTGCTGGAGGTGCCTCGCTCGAGGTACAAGCAATGGGGAGACCGGTCATTTTCTGTTGCCGGCCCAAAAGCCTGGAACAGCCTCCCCCTTGAGCTGCGTGCCACCTCCGATCCGACTCTGTTCAAAACCAAACTGAAGACCCACTTGTTCAAAAAAGCTTTCAGTGTGTAACTTTTATTATTTTGTATTTTAGTATGTAGCATCTTTATTTCAATTGCATTTTTATTTCCACTTGTTCAAAAAAGCTTTCTGTGTGTAACTTTTATTACTTGTGTTATTTTAGTATGTAGCATTTTTTATTTCCATTGCCTTCTTTTATCGCTGTGGTTTCTTATTCTATTTTCATTGATCTATTGTTCCCGTTTATTCTTCTTTTTATCCTGTTAAGCACCTTGGTCAATGCAAGGCATTGTGGAAGGTGCTATACAAATAAAGTTTATTATTATTATTATTATTATTATGTTTGAGGCTAGTCCTCACTGTTGTGTCGTGGGTTCACATCCCGGTCCCGATGACCTTTCCACAAAGTCTCCCCCTCTCTTGCCCTGTTTCGCCCTCCATCCTCTACAACAAAAACATGCACTAGAGCTGAAAAACGCCAAAAAAATAATAATAATTTGTCCAAATGACCTGACTGAGAATTATTGGATAGCTGTTCACATGATTGATGCCAGGTACACACCAAACGCGTTTTGAGCAGCCAAAGCAGCCAGTTTACATGCAAAGTCTATGGTGGCTGCGCATCTTGGAGCAGCGCAGCAGCAGTTTGAGCAGCGCGGCAGGGTGCGGCAGTTCTTTTTCCGTGCATGCGGCACGTGCGGAGCAGCGGCTGCTCGAGTTCAACAAATTGAACTTTGACCTACTTTGGCTGCTTGCCGCGTAGCAGCAACCAATCGGGAGAGACTCTGCTATGTGATGACGCAACGACGACGGGACGGAAGTAGGTGGGCACCGCGTGATGTATTAAAAGAATGGACGAAAATTAAAAATACGGCGTCTGGGTGCTGCTGCTTTGTTGATTAAATACAACAAAGCAATTCTTCGGATTACGTCCGCCATTTCAGAGACCGGAAAAAAACTAATCCGACCGGAAAAGGACCAAGACGCTCCTCCCACTGCGCGTCTTCAGACGCGTTCGGTGTGAACAGACATCTGTTGACAAGCAGCCAACACCGCGCGTCGGGAGCGTCTTTGCTGCTCAAGACGCGTTTGGTGGGAACCCGGCATAAGGAGGACCATCAGCCTATAGTGACCGATCGTTAGTGCTCTGGTGGCCATAAGAGCACTAACGATGCATGTCCGGTGGGTTGAACTGGCAACCTTCCAAGCACAGGCCCACCTTCTCAAACTTCTGCAAATAATTGTTGAGAACTGCACCTATGTCTTTATTTATTTGATCATTATTACTTATATATATTTTTCATTTATACCTCGATTTTTGTTTTTACTTCTGAAATAGTTTTACATCCATCTTATACTATTAATATTATGTGTCACTGTTCATTCATTCATTCATTCAACCTTTTAATCCCATTGAGCCTAGGGGACTCATTTACAATTGAGACCTGATTTAGACAATCATAAAAGAGGCATGCACTTTTATTTTTTGTGTATAAATACAGTATGTGCAAACTGATGTATTTTTCTCTCTTGATTACTTGCCACTTGGTTCTGTACATATGTAGAACATGTTTAATAAAAATAAAAGCAGGCCCAGCGGCGCTGAGGTTTGATCCTCCGCCCGCAGGAAGCAGCTCTCTGGCGCCCCCTGGCGTGCAGAGCTCCCTCCTGCACAAGTCATCGCTTCCTGCCGGTGTTACACCATATTCTGTGACCCATCATATGTTGTGACTATAGGGGGCTAAACCGGAGCGGCGGACAGCGGCTGCTATCTGCTGGCTCCGTGACCAAACTGAAGATCCCCAGAAGGGAAGGAGCAGCGAGATGTGTCCAGGTGGACTGACCACGCCCTTTTTTCCTCGTTAAAGTCACGTGAGGATGAACCGCGCAGTTATTCGTACAGTAGAGTGCGCTAGCTCCGTTAGCTAGCTGCTAGCCCAGTGCGAGGTGAAGAAACGATGGAAGGGCTCCTTCAAGAAGTCAAGATGGACAACAGGACAGCGGCTCTGCTGACCACAGCTGCCTGCGGCCTGGGGGTTCTGCTGGTGCTGGTTCGGTCTGTCAGCGGCCGTCGAGAGGCGAAGGTGAAGATCCAGAGAGCCAGGAGCCGCAGGACGGAGAGCCTGCAGCGAGCGGAGCAGGAGGTGCTGCGCTTCAGGCAGACGGTGAGGGTTCGAGCCCAGGAGGGGACAACAGTCACTTTTGATTAAAACACACCTGTAGTTTCTGGAACAGCATGTTGTCAACACTCATCCGAGCTGTAGACACATTTCACTCAGGGCTGATATACAAAGGTACAAAGTGCTTTGTCAATAGAAATGTCAACATCTGTTCTTGTTTTTTTAGTCAAAGTCAACTTTATTGTCAGAACTGCAGACAATATAGTATTAGTATTTAGTATTTTACCTTGTGTTATATGACATCTTGATTTGACCATGTTTATAACTTTATTTGATTTTAATTGCTTTTTTTATTTTTTATTTTTTTTTATTCTTGTCTGTACTTTACGTTGTCTGTCTAAAACAGGTCTCTCTTGAAAATGAGCCCTCATGAATGAGACCAGGTTGAATGAACATTTGCCATTTGACACATTGGAGTTCTTGTGCACAGCTCTCTCGGTCATGGTCAAAACCACCGAAACAACACTAAATAATTCAAATGAAAATAAGAACAAAGTCTTTTGTAGCTACACTGTACAGAAAGTAAACCATGTCACATGACAAGTGAGGTGAAAGTAGTGTAGGTTTATTATTGCACTTTACCAGTAGTTTTGTTTTGCAATCAGTGTGACTGTGGCAGGAAAAACAAACAAAAAACTTGTACAGTACTATCAAGTTCAAGTCAATTTTATTGTCATTCACATCACATGTGATACGTGAGGTGGAATTGTACTCACGGTCCTGGTTACACCCAAAAATCGCAAAATATATATTATAAAAAGAAACAGTATATGAGGATCTATATACGCTAAACAAACGCCAAACGTTATGCTAAGATATGGTGTTTTTGGGCGTATATCTTACATCCTTATTTACTGTTTCTTTTTATACTTTATATTTTGCTATTTTTGGGTGTAACCAGGACCCTGAGTACATAATTTTGTTCCACCTCTTGTATCACATGGGATGGAAATGACAATAAAGTTGACTTGAACTAAACACTGGTGATGTAAAAAAAAAGAAATACAGCGTAACAACAGCAATCCGAACATGAGTCTGTGGTGAGCAGATGGGTATGAATTACGTAATACAGCAGCATGAGATCAGCAGCATGAGATCAGCAGCACAGATAAGCCACAAATCACCAATCAACGTGGCATCACAGTGATAATCCTGACTAGGGATTCATGGGTCTAACAGCCTCAGGGTAGAAGTTGTTCCTCAGTCTAGTGGTTCTACACTTAATGCTCCTCAACCTCCTTCCCGAGGGGAGCGGGGCAAAGTGTGTGTGCTGGGTGAGTGGGGTCCTTCATGATGCAGGTGGCTCTCTTCCTGCATCTGGAGGTGTAGATGTCTGTGATGGTGGGGAGACTGACTCCAACATCTTCTGTGCAGCCTTCACCACTCTCTGCAGAGCTTTTCTTTCTGCAGCTGTGCAGCCTCCATGCCACACGTTGATGCTGGAGCACAGGATGCTCTCCACTGCACACCTGTAGGAGGTGAGGACAGTGCTACTCAGACCAGCTCGTCTCGGCCGTCTGATGAAGTAGAGTCTCTGATGACCTTTCTTGATCAGACTGGTGGTGTTGTTGCTCCAGCTGAGGTTATCATTCAGGTGCACACTCAAGTACTTGTAGCTGGAGACCACTTCCACCGCATTTCCTCCCATGTTCAGTGGGCATAGGTGTGTTTGCTCCATCTGAAATCCACAATCATCTACTTCACATTGAAGGTTGTTCTTCCTGCACCTGCTCTCCAGGTGTTCCACCTCCTGCCTGTAGCTGGACTCATCATTGTTTGTGATGCATCCCACCACTGCTGTGTCATCGGCAAACTTTACGATATGACAGCCTGGATGGGTAGGTGTGCAGTCATATGTGAGCAGAGTGAACAGGAGGGGGCTCAACACACATCCCTGAGGAGAGCCAGTGCTGAAGGTTATGGTGGAGAAGTTGTGGATCCTCACAGACTGAGGTCTGTTTGTTAAGAAGTCCAGGAGCCAGTTGCGTATGGGGGCTAAATTTAACCAGTCAATCCTATTGAGATTACACATCTTTCTTTCAATGGAGGTTTGAAGGCTGTGGGATTGTGGTGAACTCTGCACAGATGGATCCCATGCCAACCCTGGGCTTGTCTCCAGGGCCTTGCTACTGTGGGGCAACAATGCCAACACCTTTTCTTTTTTTGTTCCCTGTAACATAATGTCCTGAACATGGTTGTTGATGTAACGGCACATTCATTGTTTCCCCAACCATTATATAGGCGGGGCGCCCCGCCCCGTCAACAGAACCGAGCGCCCCGCCTACTCATCGTTCCACTTCCAACCACCTGGCAAGTTATGTAGGGGAAACACTGCTGGCCTACAATCATTAAACACCTTCATTCACTCAAAATCAGCAAATTTAACATTTTGCGTAACAGCAAAGAAAATATTTGACAATAATTTCTTAGCAGCCCTATTAACTCACTGTGTAGCTGCCAACATCTGTTTCTAATAAAGCCAATGATTGATTTACATCCATTGTGTGAATGCTGGTTCACGTCTATAACAACCGGCAGATTAAAATGTTTTTAAAGTATTAATGTACTGCAGCACATCTTATCTTTGTTTTTGTGGTCTTCCAGCATCCATCGACCGACTCTGCTCGCATCTTGTCTCTGTCACTGTCCGAGTTGACAAAGCAGCTGCAGGACGGTTCTCTGAGCGCCGACCATGTGTTTTACACATACATGGAAAAGGTATAGTCTGCAGGGAGGCACCCAATTCCCTCATGACAGACCAGTGCTGCAAAGCAGCTGCTGAAACTAGCAATCACTTCAATGATTCAGCGTTTTTGATTTGTATTTTTAGTTTGCTTTTTACTGCACATTAGTTACTGTAATTTATGAGTTCAAATGCAGATTCATGAAAAACCTGATACCTTTATCCCCTTTTTTTATTTCTTTGGCATGATATAATTTCATGTACATGCTATAGGTATTTTTTTTAAGCATTACATGATAAATTCTTCACAGCAGCTGCCTTTATAGGCAAAATATGTAAATGTGCATGTGTGTTCTATATTCCCCTTCAAACAGACTCTGGCTGTGCACAAGAACCTGAACTGCTGCACAGAAATCCTCCTTGAGAGTTTCGACCAGCTGAAAACAGTGGGCTCCAACAAGAATGGCCTCCTCTACGGAGTTCCAGTTAGCGTCAAAGAGAATATAGCAATTAAGGTAACTGTTCATAATTATTTATTTATTTATAAAATTTGTTCATTAAAAAAACAACAACAACAACAATCCCATAAACGATAACATACAAAATATTTAAAAGATGAAAGGTAGCAGAAAGAAGAACAATCGGTTCAAACAAAAATAATCTTCCAGTAACATCAAAATTAATACCGGTAACTCTTTCTAATTTTCTAACTAATGCAATACACATTACACTACTTCATTTTTTTTTTTTTTACAATTTAGTTTTGATCATTTTCTTAAATGTACACATTGACTTGGCATTTTTAACATCATTCTCCAAACCATTCTACAATCCAATACCCTGGATTGAGGTAGACCGACCCTTCAAACTAGTTCTGAATTGTAGTTTTACAAATATCTCTGTCCCCTTAAGATTATAGCAACTTTGTCTTTTAACAAAATGTATTTGGATATTTAAAGGTAATGCATTATGCTGAGCCCTATACATAACTGATTAAATATTATAATCTACCAAATCATAGAACTTCAATAACTTCAGTTGATAAAATAATGTGCTTGATGGATGACAGTAATGCTTTCTAGTGGTAATTCTTACAGCTCTTTTCTGTAAAACAAAAATAGGCTTTGTGATTGTTTTACACGCCTACCCCCAAACATCAATACAATAGATTAAGTGTGGAACAATGATTGTGTAATACAATACAAAGCTTTATTATTCAATAAGTCTCTGACTTTGTACTGCAATAGATTTAGCTATTTTTATTCTTACAGAATTTATGTGTTGTTTCCATGTCAGTTTGTCATCAATGATAACACCCAAAAACTTTACCTCACTCACTCTACAGATCTCAACACCCTCAATGGAACATCAACAGTTTTCTTTTTATTACTGAATATCATGTAATTAGTTTTATCTAGATTTAATGATAATTTATTGAGTTTAAACCGTTTATATTTTGACAAATTATGTCTTCATCAACTCCCAACATCCGTTCTATATCTTTACCCAAACAAAAAAAAAGTGGTATCATCAGCAAAAAGGACACATTTAAGGAGTCCTGACACATTTACCAAGTCATTCACATATAAAATAAATAGCTTTGTTCCAAGTACAGAGCCTTGAGGAACTCCACATGTGATATTACAGAGGTCAGATCTTACATCATTTATCTGTACAAACTTTTTCCTGTCTTTCAAATACTGTAGCTAGATACCCACTGTAATGCTGGTCCTCTAATACCATATTAGTTCAATTTTTCAAGGAGTATCTAATGCTTTTTTTAAAAATCAACAAAAATACTGACACAATATTGTTTTTGATCGACAGCAGTAGTTATTTGATCCATTAATTGCATGAGAGCCATTGATGTAGAATTTTTTGCTAAATGAACATGCAAGCTCTCCAGATGTGAACTTGTTAAAGTTTTACAGCTTTGATGTGCTGTTATCGTCTCTGTCCTCTTCTCTGCTTCCTTTAACTGTTCACTCTTTACAATCAAGGGTCAAGACAGTTCTTGTGGCGTGATCGTTAATCTGGAGCAGCCCGCTCTCAAAAACAGCGTGATTGTTGAAGTTCTGAAGAAACAAGGAGCTATTCCTTTTGTGAAGACCAACCTGCCTCAAGCGCTGCTAAAGTAATGTTGAGCTGTGGTGTTTGTCGTCTCACACGCTGCCAACACGTCTGTATACATCCTGTTTGCACGTTGCTTATCTGTGTTTGTCTCTCCTTGCATCATCCGCAGCTACGACTGCAGTAACCCCATCTATGGGCAGACTCTTAATCCTCATAATCCCCAGAAGACCTCTGGAGGTTCATCTGGTGGGGAGGGGGCTCTCATCGGAGGAGGGGGCTCCATCCTTGGCATAGGCACTGACATAGGGGGGAGTATCCGTATTCCCTCCTCGTTCTGTGGGATTTGTGGCTTTAAGCCAACTTCAGGTCGGCTCAGGTGCGTCGGCTTCCATGTTGTTCATTGGATCATAGTTAGTTGCACTCTCAGTCAATTTAACCTTTTGTTTGTGTCACGGTCAGCTCACAGGGGCTAGTTCCAATTTATCGAGGACAGAAGTCTGGTAAGTGTTGACTGTGGCCCATGTACAATAAAAACCTCACATGTGATTCACTTTGCCGTGCTTTTTGTTCTATTAGTGTTGTCGTCTTCTGGGCCCATGGCGAGGGATGTGGACAGCCTTGCTCTGTGCATGCAGGCTCTTCTCTGCGATCACATGTTTTCCTTGGACCCCACTGTGCCACCATTACCTTTTAATGTTCAGGTGTGTCCCCCGGTGGAAGATTGACACCTTATAACACTGTTTGCTTTTTATTTATAAGACCCCTCCGTTGGGTAAACACATTGTAAGGAGCACAGATCAAATTAAACATTTTATTTATTTTGTAATTGCTGTATAAAAAGAGAAATGGCATTTTCTGTGAAAATGCAGTGCTGCGAAACAGCTGAAAATAGCTAAAACATGCTAAAATGTAGCTGTAATGTAAGAACAAGCCCAAGTTAGGAGAAGAAACATAAAGAGCACATACTTGATGAATCAGGTTCAAATAAGCAGAAATTAGCACAAAAATGAGGAAGTTAGCTTAAAAAAAAGGCTGAAATTATCAAAATTATTGCTCAAAGGTAGCTCAAAAGGCAGAAAGAAGCTTAAACTACCAGAAAGACGTGGAAGGAGATGAAATGAGCTCCAAAAAATGTGGAACTGGCTGAAAAAACTAAAATTAGCACAAAAAGCTAAATAGCTGAAACTAGCAGAAAAAAGCTGAAAAGAGCCTAACTAGCTGAAATGATCAAAAAGAAGTTAATTGGGCTGAAAATAGCAGAAATTACTACAAGAAACTTGAATTTATATGAAAACGGCTGAAATTAGCTAAAATGCTATAAAGGTAGCTGAAGAGGTAGAAAGAAGCTTAAACTAGCAGAAGAAAGCAGAAAGAACATGTTTGCCTAATTAGGCTGAAAAGCAGAAATGAGCACAAAAAGTGGAAATTATCTGTAAAATCTGACATTAGCAAAAAACAAAAAACAAAAAAAAAAACAGCTGAAAGTACAGTAGCTAAAAAAGCAGAAAAAAGCTTAAATTACCAGAAGGAAGTTGAGAGAGCGCTTCTTTTTCTGAATTAGGCTGAAATAAGTTGAAACAAGTGCAAAAATGTAGAATTAGCTAAAAAGGCTAAAATAAACATAAAAAGCACTAAATAGTAGCTGAAATAGCAGAAAAAATGTGGAATGACAAAGATGTTGAAAAATGTACAGAAGAAAACTAGATTAAATTAGTGTGAATGCTTCATAAGCACTCACACTTCTGTTTCCTTAGTCAAAACACACCTGCTTGAACACAGCAGTAATCTTTCTGCAGTTCAAATACTGTATACAGTATTCTGTGCAAATTGTCGCGAAAGTACAAAATTGTCATCTCGTGATTAAAAATGCAACTTTTAAGAATATTTTCCTCTTGATAAAAATGTTTTTAGCTTGCTTCTGTCTGCACAAACACCAAACTTAACTTGGTCAAACTTGAGGCTCATTCCAATTGAAAAGCTTTCAATTTAGACCAACAAATTAAATGTAGAGCCTGTTTTCTGTAACTTCCAGATGTTTTTAGGGCGTCTGTGCATCCTAAAATAACAATCTTTTTGTACGGTTTTGTGTGCACATTATGCACAAATCAAAGAACAGCTCCTCTGCAGGCTTCAAGTCTATAGCTTTTCTGTTATACACCATTTATACAATCGGCCTTTTCATCAAATGCTCAGCAACCAACATAGTTTTAGACAAGTTTATTATTTTAAAGTAAAAAGTTTAAAATTGGCCTAATTTTCTTCCAACAACAAAGTCAGATGTGTTGGATTAGGAATGTTTTCTCTGTAATCATTGTGAAATCTTACATCAGCTTCACATCTGTTTGTTCCAGATACATGTTTTATGCGTGAGTTTTAGATTTTTAGGCTTTGGAAATAATGTCTGAGTTTGCTTGAATAAGAACCAGGGATTCCCAACCCTAGTCCTTGAGGAACACCAGCATGTTTTAATTGTTTCTCTGCTCTGACACACCTAATTTTAATTATTGCGTGATCAACAGGCTTCTGCAGGAAGTAATTAAATCACTGAATCAGGTGTGTTGGAGCAGAGAAACCACTAAAACATGCAGGATGGTGTTCCTCAAGGACCAGGGTTGGGATCCACTGGAATCACGCAAACAAAAGGCCAAAGTTTTTTTTTTTTTTTTAAACAAAGCTTGAGTTTCATCTGTTTACAGGAACAGACAGAAGTCATCTTTATTGATAATGAGTTTTTAATTAAAACAAATAATTTCTTGTCATGATAAAGAATAGTTAAAATGGTAAAATGATGTTTCAGATCTATTTTAATATGTTACATAGTTTATCTCTTACCAGTTGCAGAATGCTCTCAGTTTGGTTAAACAGAGTATACAAGATACAAGATACAAGATACAAGATAGGTTTATTGACATTGCATCAATTTTCACCGATACAGCGTAAGTATGTAATTACAGTCATCCAGGAGAGAGATAAGTGTAACAAGCTGCAGCTGAACAAAACATATTTTATCGATATGTTCTTAGCGCGGCCTACCCATCTGTCCCCAGATGAAGGTCAAAGATAGGAAAACAGGATAAGACACGAGGTTTACAGCGTTGATATTAAAAAAAGATGAATCACGTTTTGTCTTCAAGACACCGCGTGATCCAGTAAAAACCATATCAAATAAAGCACATTTAGTTACAGGACAAGATGCATTTATGACGGCAGGCGGGAGGAAACAGTCTGTGTGTAACAATTCTAGATAAGAAACAGTTCGCTGGTCTCAGAGCTCGGCTCAAACCAAGAATGCACACAGAAACCTCTCGGGGGAGGGGTAGGGGGGCAGCGGGTTCTTCAGCTCCCAGTCTAGGAGAAGATTTGTAGCCTTCAACAGTCCAAGGCCAGAGGCCAGATTAGATTAGTTGCTTTATTTTCCAGTCAGACCACAGTGTTCTTTTACTGCGGTCTTTAAGTCCAGGTTCTGTTTTCTGGGTCCAAATCGCCGAATTCGTGTCAGGTTCCGAGCAAAAAGATCCTTCCGTATGTGCCCCTGTTTGAATCCGAGCGGCTGTAAACGAGTCCACAGTTCACACTGCAGGTCCGCGGCAGCCACCGCTTCTCTCACCGTGTGACACAGCCCGCACAACAGCTGGGAAGGTCCTTCATAGCCTGGATCAAAGCATTTTCGCTGAGCGGAGGTCCTCGTCAGCACGCCAATCGCCGCGGTCCCCCTCAGCCCTTCAGTGGCATGAGCCACCAGTGTCCCAATAAATCACAGAGATTCCACGTCCCCGACAGAAAGAGCGGACAGCTGCATTAGCCTGCTCATAGAGTCCATAATGCAGCTCACCGCCTGCATGTCGATAGGGCGCCCTGGCTCTCCCTGGCCGGTGCGCTTCGCAGAAATTTTTGTTGTCGATAGAATCGATAAGTGAAATAGCCCAGAAGACAGTCCANACAGAAACCTCTCGGGGGAGGGGTAGGGGGGCAGCGGGTTCTTCAGCTCCCAGTCTAGGAGAAGATTTGTAGCCTTCAACAGTCCAAGGCCAGAGGCCAGATTAGATTAGTTGCTTTATTTTCCAGTCAGACCACAGTGTTCTTTTACTGCGGTCTTTAAGTCCAGGTTCTGTTTTCTGGGTCCAAATCGCCGAATTCGTGTCAGGTTCCGAGCTAAAAGATCCTTCCGTATGTGCCCCTGTTTGAATCCGAGCGGCTGTAAACGAGTCCACAGTTCACACTGCAGGTCCGCGGCAGCCACCGCTTCTCTCACCGTGTGACACAGCCCGCACAACAGCTGGGAAGGTCCTTCATAGCCTGGATCAAAGCATTTTCGCTGAGCGGAGGTCCTCGTCAGCACGCCAATCGCCGCGGTCCCCCTCAGCCCTTCAGTGGCATGAGCCACCAGTGTCCCAATAAATCACAGAGATTCCACGTCCCCGACAGAAAGAGCGGACAGCTGCATTAGCCTGCTCATAGAGTCCATAATGCAGCTCACCGCCTGCGTGTCGATAGGGCGCCCTGGCTCTCCCTGGCCGGTGCGCTTCGCAGAAATTTTTGTTGTCGATAGAATCGATAAGTGAAATAGCCCAGAAGACAGTCCACGCACATAATTCCATTCCAAATTGGTTCGAGCGAGCGCTGAAGAGTTATAGATGACTGGACTGATTGAGTCTGGAGATTAAATAAAAGTCCTTAATACTTATCCAAAAATCCATCTTTTATATAACATCTTAATCTTTTCATTGAATACTTTTTTTCTCCTTTTTTTTGCAGATATACCAAAGCTCCAAGCCTCTAAGAATTGGTTATCTGGAATGCGATGGCTACTCGCAGCCCTCTCCGAGCATGGCCCGTGGCGTCAGAGAGGTCAAAGCTCTGTTAGAGCGAGCGGGGCACACCGTAAGGCCGCAGCCCACACACGATGTACACAGCTGTATCAAACACATCTGTGTAAAATATGTGACGTCTGTCCTTCCAGCTGGTGCCTTACCAACCTCTGAGGTTAGAGCAAGTTATGTATGAGCTCGTAACGCAGGGTGTATTCGCAGACGGCTGCACCAGCATGCTGCAAAAACTGTGAGTTCTTAATAAATCTGTCAAATGAATGCTGTGGCTATAATGTCGCACAAACTGTCAAAGTACCGGTAGTTTGCTCTCTCTCTGGTGGGCTGTAAATCAGTCCATGTCAAAGCAAGAAGGTGCAGAAGAGGACTAGGGCTACGGTGAGAAATGTTTTTCTCTGAATTCTTAGAGAATTCAACAAAGCTCAGTCAGGTCATCTGGATGGTTTATTTTTTGTTGAGACGTTTCGTCCTTCATCCAAAGGACTTCTTCAATCTGAGGAGCCACAAAACCTCAGTCCCACAAGCAGCACACTCCTGTAGTGGACCAACCAGTTTGCTGGTGATAAGATGGTTTCTGGAGTCCGCCCTCTCCCCCGTCAACTCCTCTGAGGCAGCCATAGCCAAAGTGGTTCAAATCATCAAAGTTCATGCTCAATAATCCAGGTTAAAAAAATCTAACAAAGTTCAGTCCCAGAGCTGAAAGTTCTGTCCGGGAGGACAAAAGGTGCACGGTCCATCACTGTGCTCCACATCAGGCCCCCAGTGGAACAGGAAGCAGTCTCAAGCCCACCAATAACCAGACTCCACGCCGCTCTGGACCACCTGGCCCGCCCCACAGGGAGTGGTTCGGTTTAGAATGTGTGACCGGGTGAGGTTTTCCTTGACCGAGGAGTCTACCCCTAGATCAGAACATCCCAAAGCTTAATTGAGTCCCAACGGGCTCTGCGTGCTCAATTGTTTTATCCATACTTGGATTTGAGAAGACCTCTGTGCTTTAGTCCAATACACATTAGACTGAAGAACCAAAATACGAACCGCTTCCCATCCATGCAGTCTAATGTGCATCAAAACCAGCGATTCAGATCTAGTCTCTGTCTCAACCTTGAAGCGGAGGCCTGAGATGGTGCTGATCAGCGCCTTCTCTGAGTCTCCCACAAATTGCTTCTGGCAGTAAGTACAGGACAACAAAAAAATACAGTTCTTTGAGAAGAGGTGACCCGTAGTTTCAGTTTTATAAACCGTCTTATCAAATCTGTTCTGAATCCATTTTAATTGTTTAAAATAGTCCTTGGTGGGTCTTTTAGGAGGGTCTAATTTGGCATGCACCAGAAAGTCCTTGAGATTTCTGTTTCTGCGATAGGCTGTGATCATTCTGTGCTTAGATAGAGGTGGACAGCTTGTCTGTAATTTGCTGAAATTGTGTTTAATACTACTCGCTATTTTAGATGTTGATTCTGAGAAGGTCAGCACTAAGGGCATTAGAGGGCCAGTTGGAGTTGGTTTTACTTGCTCAAAAGTCCTAAGGCATCTCCTTAGGAAGGAGCGAGAATACCCTCTAGTGGTTAACACTGAAAACAGTATCTTAGTGGCTTGGGCAAAATCAATTTGCTATGTGCAAATTCTTTTAAATCGAAGCAATTGGGATTTAACTATTCCACCAAAGGTGTGTTTAGGATGAAAGCTTGATTTAAATAGTAGTGAATGAGTGTCAGTGGGTTTAAAAAACACTTTTACATCAAGTTTGTGTGTGTTCTGGAACTGACAACCTTTAAAAGTGGTGGTATCCAAAAAATCCACTGACTCCAAACTATTTACTGACTTTAATTTAATGGATGAATTATGTGTGTTAAGGGTATTTAAAAACACAGAGAAATCCTCTGAGGAGTAGGGCCATACTCCCCAGATATCATCCAAAAACCTTAGGTAGTGTAGAGGTTTTTTTATACATTTTTCCAAGGCCTTTTTCTCCCAGTCAGCCATATACAAGTTTGCATAAGCTGGTGCAAATTTTTTGCCCATTGCTGTACCCTGTATTTGCAAGTAGTATTTACCATTAAACTCAAAGTCATTTTTAGTGAGATTTAATTCTAACAATTGTAATATTGCCTCAGATGGTCATCTGGGATCAGGGTTATGTTCAAACGTTTCCCTGATCACCTTTAGACCCTCCACTGAATCAATATTTGAGTACAGGCTGTCCACATCCATCGTGAAAAGTAGAGCTCCTTCAGGTATCACCAAATTCTTAATCTTCTCAATAAAATCATAAGTATCCTTCACATAACTGGCATGTTTAATGGACAAGGGAGTTAAAAAGTGATCTATAAATTCAGCAGTGTAATACGTTTCACTACTGCAATCAGAGACTATTGGCCTCCCAGGAGGAACCTGATAGAAAGGACACCATTTCTCCTTTTCCTTATGTACCTTAGGGAGGATGTAAAAGAGTCTAGGTCTTGGTTCTCTACTCCCCAAGAGGTATTGTCTCTGTTTGTTATTAATGTAGTTCCCGTAAAATAAATCATTAATGATCTTTTCAACTAGCGGGATGGTCTCTGGAAAGATAGGGTAATCTAACTGTCTATAGTAAGTTTTATTATTAAGTTGCCGTTCCGCCTCCCCGATATATTGTTCTTTATCCATGATAACTGTCATACTCCCTTTATCCGCTGGTTTAATGATTATATTTTTGTTGTCCATTAATTCCTTAAGGGCCACCTGTTCCTCAGTGGTGAGGTTCAGGTGGCCTGCCTCTGGTCTAAAGGTATGATCTATCAAGTGCAGATCATTACTCATAAATTTAGGAACTTTAGGGTGGGTACTGCTGACCGCCGGTGTCCAATTGGATGTTTTAGTGAATGGCTTAGGGCCAGTGATCGATTTACCTCTAAAAAAGCAAGACAATTTCACTCGTCTGTGGTACAGTTGGACATCATACCTTGTCTGCAGTTTGTTGTAATTGTCACTCATTGAGGGAACAAAGGAAAGTCCCTTATTTAATAGGGAAAATTGAGCCTCTGATAGTCTGAACTTCCTTGACAAATTGGTCACATTACTTGCCCCTTTACCTGTATTAAAACTCAAGGGGACCATTAATTTACTTTTTTGTGGATTTTGGATCCACCCACTTGTTGTTTCCCTCTGTGGCCAGGTAGGGGTTCTGGTGCAGGCTCCAAATGGGCCTCTCCTCCTACTCCAGTGGACCTCAACCTCCTGGGGGAGATCAAGGGCACCTCCTTCAAACCTGGAGTAGTCGGTCCTGTTCCCGCCTTCTTGTCCTCCAGATAAGCTTTAAATACCAAGTCCAGGAACTCTGTGCTGGACCTGCTGTCCTCGGTGTTTTCTGGGAGTTCCCCCAGAAGGTCTGCCGTCGCCGGGGGGTCCCTTGGGACCATATCCAGAAGACATTCCCCCATCTCCTCATCGGTGGGTTCAGCTCCAGATGGATCCGGAACAGGGCCTTGAGTCAGACCGATCCTCTTCTCCTGTTGATCTGGTCCCAGGATGGATCTGGAGGCCCCCAGCCCTGGGTCAATAGTTTTGGAGGCAGCTGGTTTTATGTTGCTCTTGCCCCGATTTGGTTCCCGTTGGGTTAATGGTGCCAGGCCTTCTCCTAGTTTGTGCCATATTAAAGGGGCCCCGGTGTTCTGAGGCACTTCTGTCACTGATGGGTTATCTGCCTTCTTCTCGATGCCTACAGGGTCTTTTCTGACTGGTGGGGGTGGAACAGGAAAGTCCTTTGAGCAACCAACTCTGGGTGGGGATCTATTCAGTGATTGAACCTCATTCCCCAAAGATGTTGTTGCCGGTTTCTGCTTCCCCGGTGGGAAGGTCTCCAGGGCCCTCTCAGAAGGGTTTTGTTGCTGTAGGGGTACATCTGGGTCCCCAGAGGTCCCTCCAGAAAATCCTTGTATAAGTAGATTTTCTACTTGATTGAGAGTGCTTGGCAACAATCTCCGGCCCAAGTTCTTTTTTGCCCATTTGACGACTGTATCAAAGGGGGCCCAAATGTCACTCTCCACCTCCCCTGTCAGCTCCACTTTAATTTGCTGAACCAAGTCCTCATAGTGGTCTCGTAGGATCACCTGTGTGGTGTACAGCCAGTTCTCTGCATTAGCCCAGATCCATTCCTCCGTCTTTTCACAGGTCATGGCTGGCTTCACCACCTCCCCCAAATGATCTTTTAATTTCTTGAGTGATGGTGGTACACTCCCTGTGACATTCTTTAAGTGGTGGATCGCCTTTATTAATTTAAACAGCAGTCTCACCCTTGAGGAAAAGGCCGGGTCAGTTGGACCCCGATCCCGATTAGTTGGTGGTTTCCCCTTTCCTTTAGTGCTTGGTCCAGTGGGTGGGCCTCCATACGTGGGCTTGTGGGTTGGATGTGGTGGTTGAATCTCTGGTTCCCACCATCTCCTCTCCCTCTCACGGTCAGGGGAGCAGTAGTTCATAGCTCGATCTCGGTGGGGTCGTGTTGGACTCAATTGTCCCCACCGGGGGGTAGGGTCCCCCGTCCACTTCTCCCCCTCTCTTCTTTGAGCTCCCTCTCTGGATGGTCTCTCATAGTGTTGGTAGGACCTCTTACCCCCATGATCTTTCTTAGTCACCTCAGCATAGGTAGGTCGTCTAGGGGACCAAGACCTGGGGTCCTGGCCGGCCTCTTGATCATATCGGTCTGGACCATGCTCATATCTCCAACGAGGTTTTGTGGGGTTTTCATCTCGTAGAGGAGTCCCCCATCCTTCTCTGTCTGGTGGTCCCCTCCCACGATCCCCCTCTCTGTAGGCGTGCCGGTCCATATGTTTGGACTCCAGGAATCAAAGTTGTCTGAAGTGAAGCCACACTGGTATTGTAGGCTCAAAAATTCATGAAAAAGGCTTTGGTCAATTAACTGGTTTAATCAAAAACAAAAACAAAAAAACTATTTACATATGTACAAAGTTCTACAAGCAAGCTGCTGGATGCAACGTTTCGATCCAAAGGATCTTCCTCAGGCAAAAAAGCTTGCACTACCATACACACTGGTCTAAACTTGATAGCAACTGCATATGAGTGAGTGGGGCAAGATGGCCACCTAATTATCAGCTGTGCTGAAAAGGTCTATTGGGTAAGGAGGGAGGTGGTTCAATCAAGGCCCCAGGCCTCACCCCTCTCCCCACTCCTCCTGGCCAACCCCACCCAGACTAACACAGCCCCCATTCAAATTATTATATAAATAATAATAATAATAATAATATTATATAAAAAAATCTAACAAAGTTCAGTCAGGTCATCTGGACGGCTTCTTTTTTTGTTGAGCTGTTTCTTCCTTCATCCAAAGGACTTCATCAGTCCGACTCCTCCGAGGCAGCCATAGTCAAAGTGGTTCAAATCATCAAAGTTCATGCTCAATAATCCAGGTATAAAAATCTAACAAAGTTCAGTCAGGTCATCTGGACGGCTTCTTTATTTGACGGCTTCTTTATTTGTTGAGACATTTCGTCCTTCATCCAAAGGACTTCATCAGTCCGACTCCTCCGAGGCAGCCATAGTCAAAGTGGTTCAAATCATCAAAGTTCATGCTCGATAATCCAGGTATAAAAATCTAACAAAGTTCAGTCAGGTCATCTGGACGGCTTCTTTATTTGACGGCTTCTTTATTTGTTGAGACATTTCGTCCTTCATCCAAAGGACTTCATCAGTTCGACTCCTCCGAGGCAGCCATAGTCAAAGTGGTTCAAATCATCAAAGTTCATGCTCAATAATCCAGGAAAAAAAATCTAACAAAGTTCAGTCAGGTCATCTGGACGGCTTCTTTTTTTGTTGAGACGTTTCGTCCTTCATCCAAAGGACTTCATCAATCCAACTCCTCCGAGGCAGCCATGGTCAAAATGGTTCAAATTATCAAAGTTCATGCTCAATAATCCAGGTTAAAAAAATCTACCGAAGTTCAGTCGGGTCATCTGAACGGCTTCTTTTTTTGTTGAGACGTTTCGTCCTTCATCCAAAGGACTTCATCAGTCTGACTCCTCCGAGGCAGCCATAGTCAAAGTGGTTCAAATCATCAAAGTTCATGCTCAATAATCCAGGTAAAAAAATCTATCAAAGTTCAGTCAGGTCATCTGGACGGCTTCTTTTTTTGATGAGACATTTCGTCCTTCATCCAAAGGACTTCATCAGTCCAACTCCTCTGAGGCAGCCATAGTCAAAGTGGTCCAAATCATCAAAGTTCATGCTCAATAATCCAGGTAAAAAAATCTAACAAAAGTTCAGTCAGGTCATCTGAACGGCTTCTTTTTTTGTTGAGACGTTTCGTCCTTCATCCAAAGGACTTCATCAGTCCAACTCCTCCGAGGCAGCCATGGTCAAAGTGGTTCAAATCATCAAAGTTCATGCTCAATAATCCAGGTAAAAAAATCTAACAAAGTTCAGTCAGATCATCTGAACGGCTTCTTTTTTGTTGAGACATTTCGTCCTTCATCCAAAGGACTTCATCAGTCCAACTCCTCCGAGGCAGCCATAGTCGAAGTGGCCAAATGGCAGGCCCCAGAAACCATCTTATCACCAGCAAACTGGTTGGTCCACTATGTGAGTGTGCTGCTTGTGGGACTGAGTTTGTTTGTGGCTCCTCGGACTGATGAAGTACTTTGACTGAAGGATGAAACGTCTCAACATAAAAAGAAACTGTCCAAAGGACCTGACTGAACTTTGTTAAATTTTATACCTGAATTATTGAGCATGAACTTTGATCTTAGAGATTTTTATTTTTTTCCCGTGACCCTAATCCTCTTCCTCAGTCAGGTAATTCATTCACTCATGGTGTGTTATCATTACTGGACAAAGGTTTTATTGAGCTTTATGGCTTTACTCCAGGAAATCTGGCAGCTGCATTTGTTGGGTAGACGGTTAAGGATGCCAAATGTGCCTTATGTGCCTCACTGCATATGCCACTTTGCCTCTATACCAACATCAACTACCTCATACACATACTGTGTACATTAACTTATATGCTGCTGTGCCACTCTTTGCAAATGTCAATGCTAGAACCTTCAGTCTATTTTATAGATATACTTTTTATACTACTATGAAAAAACTCAGGACAGTATTACACTTTTATTATTTCATTTTATGCTTATGTTCATTGGGTGTTTGGTGTTTCAGGGGTGTTTGGTGTTTCAGTGTTGGTGTAAATTTTCATACTTTCATACTACTATGAAAAAACTTGGGACAGTGTTACACTCTTACTATTTTATGCTTATGTTAAATGTTTTAGTGTTTAGACGGTTACTGTTGCACCGAGGGACTGAGAGAAACGCAATTTTGGTCCTGTGTATGTCCTGTACATATTGCAGTTCTCACAATAAAGTTGACTTTGACTTTGACTAATGGTAAATCTTGAAGCTTAAAGTCAGTCCTGCATGGAGCAGCTCCTAAACATTAAACTGCAATGTGATTACGCTCTGACACTGAAGTTTTCTTGTTTCTGTTTCAGAAAGGGGGGGCCTGTGGACCCTTGCCTCAAGGTTCAGGTTGGGTTGTACAGTCTTCCAAAGTGGTTAAAGAGAATCCTGGGGTTCATCCTCAAGCCCTTTGTGAGTTTGAGTTGTGAATAAATACAGATTAGAGATCATCATTGTTTAAATGTAAAATTTAAAATGACCTCAGCAGTAATTTGTTAGCTCAATTAACTTTGTGACTTTCTAAGTATAGCTCAGTCAATCAATAGCTCTCAAAGCTTGTGAACAGTTAACATCTTACTTGTTGTAGATAGCTTTTTGCACAGCCTCTGACAGGAAAAAATAAAGTAGTCCCTCGCTACTTCGCAGTTTGACTTTTGCGGACTCGCTCTTTGGTGGTTTTTCAAAATAAGATTGTACTCGACAAAAAAAAAAAAAAAAAGATTGTATGACAAACGTTTGTCAACTTTAATATAACTTGTGATTGGGACAGTACGGGATACAGTAAAAAGTTAACGGAAAAAAACTTTGGACAGGCGCCGCCATTTTGTAGTTTTCTATGTACTGTAACGCCAGTCTAAAGGTCTACATTACCCAGAATCCAACAGTGCTTCTGGCCACACTGCTTTGCTTAAATGGAGGGAAAGCTTTGATTCAATCCAACAAAGTTTGGTCCTTATTCATAGTGACTTTGGCGCTCAGTGGATGCAGAGAGCCGTATGGAACCGACTGGGAACTGGACCAGAACTGTACTTCCAGCCTCATGGGTCAATACTGCTTGCCGGCCCACGAGGTCTCGAGAGCTGGTATGCATTGCTTGGAGGTGCAGTGTTTTCTTTGGAGATCACCGGGACTTTTTTCATCCGGACCCCTCTGGTCTCGGGCTGGACCATTGTGTGGTTTTGTGCTGCCTCTCCAAAGGTCTAAAAGCTTCTTGGTGCTCAATGGCTGCAGAGAGCCAATCAGAGCTGGACCAGAACCGGACCAGGACTGGTTAGTACCCATATAACATTTTGTAATAGCTAACTGTGCAATACATACAGTATATGTATGTTGTTAAAATTACATTGGTTTAAGAGTTCAGAAAATTGCACAAGTGTGGGAAGGGTTCCTAATGCCTTGAAAATATATATAAATACTAAAATAAATATAGCGTAACTACTTTTCGGTTGTTCACTTATTGCAGGGGGTTCCAGATCGTAACCCCCGTGATAAACGAGGGACTACTCTAGTTTAATTCTGACCAGACGGACAAGCTAAAGGTTCAGACTGGCTGTGAACTCATCAGCCTGGTTAATAAACTGAGACTGTTCAAAGGGCTGTTTTCAACAGGTAAGATATTAATATCTCCACCTTTCTACAAAACCCCATGTCAAAATATCCAAAGTGTTCCTTTAAAGGGGACCACATGTAAGTATGTCTGTGTGCTATCTTGACAATATTAATTCATTTTAATACACAAAATAATTCTTAGATAATTAATTATTCCCTTTTTAATTCTGCCATTTTTAACTTTCGTTTTGAACGACCGGTTTCTGATACTGAGTTCTGAAGTCCACGCCCTTCAACGATCTGTTTACGCCCTCTGTAACAGCCAGTATCTGTAATGTGTTGTTGTTTTAAAATTAGCTCTTTTTTTATTACTCATTTGACTTACTGTTAGTGCTAGCTTAAGATAACTTACCGAAACCCGTCTGAGCGCGCCACAATTTGCTGCTCCTTTTAGCATGAGACCACCCGAATCCGATGCTAATGTTAGCTTGTTCCTCTTCCGGTGTTCGCCAGCTCCGCTCGTTGCACGCGGCGATTTTGGGAGTTATCGCTGTTCCAGTCAAGACAACACAAAGTTCACCAAGTGTCTCCCGTAAATTAATCCATAAGGAGAAGGTCCTCGCTGCTGTGAGGCTGCTGGGACGCTGCAACGAGGCTGTACAATTGAAGCTCCGCTCCATCCGCCAGAAGCAGTGTCCCGTTGCCGCCGGTCCCTACGCCGGGGGTCTGCTCGTTTAATTTTTGCCGGCTGCGCGTTGGGAGCGATCGCAAATACACTAAAAATTGAACTAAAACATAAAAATAACAATTATACTTTATTTATAAAGCCATTTAAAAAAACACAGCTGCAACAAAGTGCTGTACACATGAAATTAAGAACATATAAACAAAAGATGAGATGAAATCATGAAAAACAACAGTCATGTGTTTAATACTTTAATGTTAGGCTGATTGGTAACTCTAAATTGACCCTAGGTGTGAGTGAGACAGGTCCCTCTTGTGAATGAGTCCCCGTGGCTCAACGAGGCTAGCCTGTATAAATAAAGGTTGAATGAAAAAAAATAAAAAATACAGAAGTGGGTTGAGCCTAACCAGGGGTTGCTAGGTGAGGGGCTGGACTCAGGGTTGAGGTGGGTTGTCCTCGCGCTTGTGACGTCACAAGCGCGATTGATTGCAAAACGAAACCTAAATTATCACAGTAAAATAAATCTACTTAGAGTAAATAAACCACTGGGTGCATTTATTTGGCCTTAGGACTGTTTTTTTATTAAGTAAATACCCAAAGTTGAGTAAAAAAACATTAAAAAGTGAATTTTGCATGTGTGGTCCCCTTTAAGTATTTGATGTTTCTTTTTGTTTTGCAGTCTCCCCGTTTACCTGCCGTCCTAAGTGGTCTGTGTGGCCTGAGGTGAGACAGAACTCAGTATTCTTAGTTTGACTGTTTTGTTTCTTAAAGTACATCTGCTGACAAAATGCTGCTGATACTTTTCATGATTTATTTATTTTATTTTTATTTTAGTTCTGCTCAAGATCTGTGGAAGCAGCATGCTGATGTGGAGGTACTGTGTCCTGCTGAGACTTGCAGTTTTCAGAATGCATGAAGAAGAAAGGTAATTCTCTTGTGTGTAGGACTACATTACAGAGACTGTAACACGGTGGAGGGAAAGCAACATGGATGTTCTGCTGTGCCCTGTGATTGGACCTGCCTTCAACTTCTTATACTGTGGCAGAATTTCAAGTACGGCTTGCTGAGCAGTCATGTGAACTACATATTATACACTGTTTTCTAATCTTATCTTTAATGAGCCTACTTGTATTTATTAAATAGCAAAGTTGAGTCAAAACATCCATCCATTATCTATTACCCGCTTCTTCCATTTTGGGTCACGGGGGGTCACCGGTGCCCATGTCCAGCAATCGCAGTGCAAGGGGCAGGGTACACCCTGGACGGGTCGCAAGTCCATCACAGGGACAGACAAAGGAGACAAACCACCATTCACTCTCTCACTCACACCTAGAGACAATTTAGAGTTACTAATCAGTCTAACATGCATGTTTTTGGTCTGTGGGAGGAAACCGGAGTACCCGGAGGAAACCCACGCATGAACATGCAAACTCCACCCAGAAAGGCCCCCGGACCGGGATTTTAACTGGCAACCTTCTCGCTGAGAGGCAGCAGCTCTACCAGTTGTTCCACCGTGCTGCCCAGTCAAAACATTGTACAAACCGGATTCCAAAAAAGTTGGGACATTAAACAAATTGCGAATAAAAACTGAATGCAATTACAGTATGTGAAGGTGCCAACATGTAATATTTTATTCAAAATAGAACACAAATCACAGATCAAAAGTTTAAACTGAGAGAATGTATCATTTTAAGGGAAAAATATGTTGTTTCAAAATTTCACAGTGTCAACAAATCCCAAAAAAGTTGGGACAAGTAGCAGTAAGTGGCTGGAAAAAGGAAATTGAGCATATAACCAACAGCTGGAAGACCAATTAAAGCTAATTAGGTCAAGTGACAACATGATTGGGTATAAAAAGAGCTTCTCAGAGTGTCATCAGAAGCCAAGATGGTAAGAGGATCACCAATTCCACCATTGTTGCACAGACCACATTCTGCAGCAATCACAACATCATGGCTACGTAGGAGAAGGATCCGGGTACTGAAATGTCCAGCCTGCAGTCCAGATATTTCACCTATAGAGAACATTTGGTGCATCATAAAGAGGAAGGTGCGACAAAGAAGGCCCAAGACGATTGAACAGTTAGAGGCCTGTATTAGACATGAATGGGAGAGCATTCCTATTTCTAAACTTGAGAAACTGGTCTCCTCTGTCCCCAGACGTCTGTTGAGTGTTGTAAGAAGAAGGGGGGATGCCACACAGTGGTAAAAATGGACTTGTCCCAACTTTTTGGGGATTTGTTGACGCCATGAAATTTTGAAAAAACATTTTTCCCTTAAAATGATACATTCTCTCATTTTAAACTTTTGATCTGTGATTTGTGTTCTATTCTGAATAAAATATTAGATGTTGGCACCTCCACATCATTGCAGTCAGTTTTTATTCACTATTTTTTAGTGTCCCATCTTTTTTGGAATCCGGTTTGTAAAATAATTCATAAAAATTGTAAAATGACTGTACAATACCAGTAGATGCTCTTCTTGTGTTGCTTTTTGGACTCACGCCGATATTAAAACTTTCTACGATTATGAAAAGATTTAGTGAGTTAACTCACCACAAATATAGAATTTAGTTATATGCACCTTTCACATAAATAACAAAATGTGCCTAATGTTCTATAGTTGTTTAACAACAGCATTACAGACAAATACAAATATATTTATTTGTTTTTCTCCCTTATAGCTGTTCTCAGTTACACAATGATTTACAATCTACTAAATTTTCCTTGCGGTGTGGTTCCCGTTTCCACGGTGACCGCAGATGATGAGGAGGAACTTAAACACTACAGGGGAATTTATCAGGACACCACGGACAAGTTCTTCAAACAGGTCGTACAGATGTTTTAAAGAGATCTGTCTGTCTCTATCTATATCCATCTGTCAGTCTGTCCACCTATCTATCCATGCATCCATCCATCCATGGAACAGAGAGCAGGAAGGGACAGACTTTAAACGTTTTATCTTGTGTGAAACAAACCGTTTTAGTCATTTTAAAATGCTTGGTAGATCAAGCAGTTTGAGATTTATTTATTTATTTTTAGCTAAATGAATTAACTCATTAGATGGGTATTTGCTTGATTAATTTTAAGAAGCTTTTGTCAAAAGACACTCTTCTTCTTTCGGCTTTTCCCTTTTCAGGGGTCGCCACAGCGAGTCATCCTCCTCCACAGACACTAAATGAATAACTTAAAGATTCGGTGTAAAATTAAACAAGACTAACTGAAATGACAATTTCAGATTATTCTATTCCAACTAAGACAAGAGAGTTCTGTCAGTTGATGATTTAGTCTGTAGCTCTTTCATCCTCTCTCACGCGACCAAAGTACAGTACGCAAATGAAATCAGGCAACTTTATCATAAAGCAGCAGTTCATTATTTAGTCAGAAGGTGGAGACAAAGACTGTAGAGTGATCGAGGGTTGTGCCAGGCCTCTTTCACACGTCTTCAGCTCGTCCAAAATGCAGCAGCTCGGCTTTTAACCAGTACACATACTGTACAGTAGGTCTGAACACATTACACAAGTTCTCTCCTCCCTTCACTGGCTCCCCGTGTGAACTAGTCGACTTTAAAATCCTGCTGTTGACCTATAAATGCCTAAATGGCCTCGCTCCCCTCTACCTCTCGGAGCTGCTGGACCCATGTGTTCCCTCGCGGGCTCTGAGATCATCCGATCAGATGCTNATCTACAGCTTTCGCTGGAGCGGTTTGCAGCCGAGTGTGATGCGGCCGGGATGAGGATCAGTTCCTCCAAATCCGAGGCCATGGTCTTGAGCCGGAAAAGGGTAGCATGCCCTCTCCGGGTCGGGGAGGAGGTCCTGCCCCAAGTGGAGGAGTTTAAGTATCTCGGGGTCTTGTTCACGAATGAGGGAAAACTGGAGCGTGAGATCGATAGGCGGATAGGTGCAGCATCCGCAGTGAAGCGGGCGCTGTACCGGTCTGTCGTGGTGAAGAGAGAGCTGAGTCGAAAGGCAAAGCTCTCAATTTACCGATCGATCTACGTTCCCACCCTCATCTATGGTCATGAGCTTTGGGTTGTGACCGAAAGAACGAGATCTCGGATACAAGCGGCTGAAATGAGTTTTCTCCGCAGGGTGTCTGGACTCTCCCTTAGAGATAGGGTGAGAAGCTCAGTCATCCGGGAGGGACTCGGAGTAGAGCCGCTGCTTCTCCACATCGAGAGGAGCCAGTTGAGGTGGCTCGGGCATCTGGTTAGGATGCCTCCTGGACGCCTCCCTGGTGAGGTGTTCCGGGCATGTCCCACCGGGAGGAGACCCAGAGGAAGACCCAGGACACGCTGGAGGGACTATGTTTCTCGGCTGGCCTGGGAACGCCTTGGGATTCCCCCAGAGGAGCTGCTCCAAGTGGCTGGGGAGAGGGAAGTCTGGGCCTCCCTACTTAGGCTGCTACCCCCGCGACCCGACCCCGGATAAGCGGAAAAAATGGATGGATGGAGACACAGAGTCAGAGAGTCTTTATTGTCATTTGCACCGCATGTGGTACATGAGATGAAAACGAGATTATGTACACGAGGTCCCAGTTACATCCAACAACAAATGAAAGAGAAAAACAGTAATAACATCGAGAACTAACTAAGAAAAACATCAACTAGTAATACACTAAGCCTAATATAGTGGGAATAAACAGCAGCACGAACATGAGTTTGTATGAGCAGATGGTCACAGATGGTCACAGATGAACACAGCAACAAGAAAACATATCAGCATCACCATGATGTGATATTTTGCAGTGTTTATTTTAATTTTATTTTTATTTATTCATGAGTCTAACAGCCTCAGGGTAGAAGCTGTTCCTCAGTCTAGTGGTTCTACACTTGATGCTCCTCAACCTCCGTCCTGAGGGGAGTGGGGCAAAGAGTGAGTGTGCTGGATGAGTGAGGTCTTTCATGATACAGGTGGCTCTTTTCCTGCATCTAGAGGTGTAAGGTGTAGACTAGAGAGATGAATGAAAAATGAATGGAAGTCGGTGCGAAGTCCCTGTAAAGATAGAAAGACAAACGTGTGTGTGTGTGTGTGTGTGTGTATGTGTGTGTGTGTGTCCAGGCTGTGACCGGAGCCGAGGGTCTGCCCGTGGCCGTGCAGTGTGTGGCTCTGCCGTGGCAGGATGAGCTGTGTCTGCGCTTCATGAAGGAGGTGGAAGAACTCGTCAAACAGAACAGGAAGTAGAATGTGTTCGGCCACAGCAGCCGAAGTTAGCTGAAGTACCACAGCTAAAATGTCAACGCAGCCTGTTTCTAAAGAAAAGGCTCTTTTGTAATACTGTGAGTAGAACTAATGAATTGCTAGAGGTGTTAACTACTTTAAGCAATCGGCAATGTAGTTGCAGTTATTAAAGCTTTTACATGAAGCTGAGTATTTACATATTTGTCATGTTTTGACACAAACTACAGAAACTAACATACGTTAATAATAAAAAAATTTGAAAAAAAGTTTTTGCTCTTTGGCTTTTCAAATTTATAAAGTATGAAACAATGTTGATTGCTAAAATAAGCAAAAATTCTTCTGTTCATATTTATATATATTTTTTATTCTTATTTTTGTTCTAATCTTTCATAAATCAATTATGGCTCACAATTAAACATCACTTTCAAATACAGAATTGTTTTAAAGTTAGGATAAATGAAAAATATGTTAAACAATATTTTTCTTGTGATCAGTAATTAAAGGCTTTCTGTTAAATAGTGACACAATTAAAAGTTAATTTCTTACAGAGAAACAGCTGGCGCCATTTTTACGTTCTTGGATATACATGTATATTTTTTTCTTTTTGATCAAAATGTGACACATCTGGAATAATGTAGATCAGTGTCATTCCTCTCAACATCTGTATGATCACCTCTGGTGCATTGTGGTACTTGCCTTTA
This sequence comes from Garcialebias charrua, assembly GCA_038048925.1. Classification (NCBI taxonomy): domain Eukaryota; kingdom Metazoa; phylum Chordata; class Actinopteri; order Cyprinodontiformes; family Rivulidae; genus Garcialebias; species Garcialebias charrua. The sequence continues at coordinate 18,591 of JBBPBX010002740.1, read as the reverse complement.
ACAAACCAGTTTCGTGTTTTTTGAGGCACCCAGCTGCTGTGAGGACACAGACCTTCGTCCCTGAACAACAGATGAGTGCAGATCGTGTTTATCCGTCATTCACAATCATTTTTTCTCCTGATGCCGCTGCAGAAAACAAAAAAAAGAGATCAAGGCGACTAATGACACATGGCGCTTCCATCTACAAGGCCAGTGCACCATGTCACCATATTGTGATTACCCTGTGCTGTTGTAAATATGTGTTTCTCTTGAGTTTACATAAATTTACATATATTTGAAAACTCCTCGAATAGGAAACCATTAGAGACAACATCAGCACTTTCCTTTGTTGTTTTTCACTTTCCAGCTCTAAATGGAGATGGCCGTGCGCGTGCAGCGGACGGCGGTGAAGAGAGCTGGAATTGAGTGGTCGGTCTCGGCTTTATCTGCAGCACACGGGGAAGCAATGTGGCTCTCGCTGTGCCTCAGTCAGGGAGCTTTAAGCCTCGAGAGACTCGGGTCTGCACAGGGAACTTGACATTGTTCATAAATCCCTCAGGATCTGACTGAATTAACGACACGCTCGTTTCAGAGTCCCTTTTTATACAGCAGCACTTTGGTGATGCTTTTATTTGCAAATTGACATTATTAATATTACTTACAAAGTGCAATGATGTAAAACGTTTAAATATCAGAATGCTCAAATGTGCTTCAAAGATTTTTTTCAGATTGTGAATTACTGCAGAGAAGCTTCTTCAAAGTTTTATATTCTTTATACAACAGGTTTGAAAAAGTTATTTTATGCAACTGTGTGTGTGTGTATATATGTGTATATATATATATATGTGTATAT
>JBBPBX010002739.1:60942-75251 GCA_038048925.1 Garcialebias charrua | reverse complement strand
TATGTATGTATGTATGTATGTATGTACATATATACATACATACATACAGTGGACCTTGTTTTAACTCGGGATGTGACTGTTAAGGGCGAGGCAGAGCTCCGCGCTGGACCGAGCGCCGCGCCACGCCGTGTGAGCGTCGTGCGAGCACCGTTGCACAAGCCTTTGAACGCGCCAAGCTCAAATTTTACGACCGCTCACACACGTGCGTTGTCTCACAATAAACTGCCCGGTGGCGGACTGTTTTGTATGAGACACAAATGTATTAAATATCCCTTCTTCATCGCTGATCGGACTTTTCTTTTGTTTTTTTGCCAAAAGTCAAGTGATCGCTTGAAGCGGTCACCATTCACTTCCTCCTCCGATGAGGAGGAATGAATGAACTTGTCACAAGTGAACTAAACTCATGTCCAACGTGGATACGCCAGCTTCTAAATATTTCCTGGTGGGCTGCAGGAGCAGCGTTCCCTGTTTTTATTTTATTTATTTTAACTTTTTATTAACATATAAACACAGAAAAACGCTGCGCAGCCTGTGGCTTTTCTCACCACTCAGACCTGTCAATCATTTCAGTAGGCGTGTCAGCAAATGACCAATCAGCGACCTCAGTTTGTCCTGTAGGTAAACGCTCCGTGCACAGCTGCTCAAGAAGAGCTCTGCTGTGAACAGCCTGCGCGTAGCACGCGCGCGTCGAGCGGCGCTGGCAACAACGCAGAGGTCTGCCTCGCCCTTTACTAATCTTGAAATCCGTGACATTGGCCCTCATTCACGAACCGTTCGTACGCACAGATTTGTTCTTAAACTGTGCGTACGAGTGATTTAGGATCATTTGTGGCATTCAACAATGTTTTCGTATCCTAGGATTTTTTTCAGATACGAACAAAATTTACGAGTGGTCCGGACCTGTCGTAAATTTACGAGGAGTCGGTCCGCTGTTATCCAGACGGACTTCCTTCACTAATAACTTCATATTTTGTTACTCAGAAAGTATTCTGAGTTTAAAAAGAATTAAATGCAACGACACAAATTTGTTAAATTAAAAGAAGCGGCTTCAAACCCCCCCCGCGCCACTCATGTCGACCACCGTGCGCCACGCCACGCCCCCCACCCCCGCGCGCGGCCGCGCCACTCATGTCGACCACCTCCTGTCATGTTGGCACGCTGCGCACCTCTTGCCACCACCTCCTGTCATGTTGGCACGTTGCGCACCTCTTGCCACCACCTCCTGTCATGTTGGCACGCTGCGCACCTCTTGCCACCACCTCCTGACAGGAGGTGGTCAAGGATTGACCACCTCCTGTCACCACCTCCTGTCCGTGCTGCGGCGAGATGTTTTTTTGAAGCCATTTTCAGATCAAACCATTTATTCTTGATTTCTGATACTGTACGACCCACGGGAGAACATGCACTATATTAATATGAAGTTAACTGTAGTTTCGAGACACTTTAAAATGCTTCTGTTCAAAAACACATCCGACACTTGCGGGGGGGGGGTAGCAGTGCGCGACTGAGAGCAGAACTCCGAACGCGTAAAGTTCTTCTTTTTACTTCTTGAGTTTGAATGAATGGACACTTCCTGCTGTCTGAGGCAGGAAAGTAGCCTTATATGGTGTTTTGAGGGGTGGGGATTATGTAAATGACCTTTCCGCGTGCACGCGCAGCTGTTTAGAACAGGTGGGATTCATCATATTTACGCAACCATTTACACACGTTTCCTCAGGATAGAAGACTTTGTTGAATCTGACGTGGCATGTTCGTACGAACGCTTTGTACGAACAAAAGTAGGAGAAATTTAGGATAAAAATACGAACATGTTCGTGAATGAGGGCCATTGTGTTTTCAGACGACATGCCAGTCCAGTTTTAGTTCACCCTCCCCCATCTAACTCCTAAGCCGTGCATTCCTGCACGTCGCAGCCGGGCCATTAGCCATTTAACTACTGCATGTTTCACAGATGTTTACAACTCTGAAATTGTAATTCAGCCCTCGGTGTTTCTCTCACCACTGAGGAGCTGACATCCCAGTTCAACTCTGTCTGTTTAAAGGCTCTGGATCATGTTGCTCCTGTTAAATCTATAAAATCAAAACTCAGAGCAGAACCTTGGCTGAATGATGTCACCAAGGCCGTTAGGCAGCAATGCAGGAGTGCGGAGCGCAAATGGAGTAAAGACTGGCTGCATGTCTCTTTTCAAATACTAAAAGAGAGTTGGCGCTGTTATCAGAAACCAGTAAAAACTGCTAAATCCCAATACTTTTCAGATATCATTGCCTCAAACTCTCACAATCCACAAGTTCTGTTCTCCACCCTAAACTCTGTTCTCCACCTCACTGGACCATCACCTCTGGAAGCTTTGACTGAACTGTGCGAGAACTTCCTACATTTCTTTTTAGAAAAAATTGTGACCACCCAAGCTCTCATTTCTCCTCCAACTCACGATCCATCCATCTCACCTCAATCATGTGCAACTTGAAACCATCTGGTTCCCCCTTTGATGTGGTTCCCCATCGGCTACTAAAGGAGGTTTTTCCTTCTTGTAGGTCCTTCCATTCTTGCTATTGTAAATAGCAGTTTATCCACTGGCGTGATGCCAAAAACATTAAAACATGCTGCTGTTCAACCTCTCCTGAAAAAACCCAAACCTTGACCCTTCAGTATTATCCAACTTCAGGCCTGTCTCCAGACTCCCATTTGTTTCTAAACTTCTGGAAAAACAGTCGAGTCCCAGTTGAAGTGCTTCCTGGAGGATCACACTATCCTTGAGTTATTCCAATCTGGCTTCAAACCTCTCCACAGCACTGAGACTGCCCTACTGAAGGTTTTTAATGACATCTTTCTTATCCACAGACACTGGTGACTCTGTGCTGCTTGTCCAATTGGACCTCACATCCGCTTTCGACACTATTGAGCATGATATCCTCAATAGGTTGTAACAGTTGGTGGCTATCACAGGGTCAGCCCTCAATTAGTTCAGATCCTACCTCGCTGACAGATCCTTTTGTGTTTCCATCAAAGATTTTAGTTCTGCAGCGGCAGCACTTAAATGGGGGGTTCCGCAGTGGTCCATCCTGGATCCTCTCCTATTCTCCTTATACCTGCTGCCACTTGCTGCTATTTTCTGGAAACACAACATGCCTTTCCACTTCTACGCCGATGTCTGTCAAATTTACTTCCCCCTAAGACACAATGGTACATGCTCTATTCAACCTCTGCTTGACTGCCTGGCTGACATCAGGGACTGGATGGCTTTAAATTTCTTAAGTTTCAATGAAAAGAAGTCTGAAGCCATGTTGTTCCTTCCCATCGACACGATGACGAACCACTGCATCAACTTTTCTGCTCTAGCCCTGTCTGAAAAACAAAAAGTCACAAATCTGGGAGTGATAATGGATCCTTCCATGAAACTCAACAGTCATGTAAACATGATCGTTAAATCCTGTTTTGTCCAAGTGAGGCGACTGTCTAAGCTGAAGCCCATATTATCCAAAAATAACCTGGAGACAGTATACATGCATTTATTACATCTAGGCTTGATTACTGCAATTCACTCCTGTTTAGTGTCAGTCAGACCACCACGATTACAACTGGTCCAGAAGCAGCAGCCCAATTTTTAACCAGTACAGGCAAAAGAGAGCACATCACACCAGTCTTGGCCTCCCTGCACTGGCTCCTGGTTCATCTTCGAATCCAGTTCAAAATTCTCCTGTATGTCTACAAATCACTGAACAGTCTCACCCCCCCTCCCCATCTCTCTGATTTGATACACCCGCATGTCCCACTGTGCTCTGAGGTCAGCGGACCAGTTACTTCTAACAGTTCCTGGATCTCGTCTTAAGCGCAGAGGTGACAGGGCTTTCTCTGTAGCAGGCCCAAGACTCTGGAACGAGTTACCTCTGCTCGTCAGACAGGCCCCCCTCCCTCTCAGTTTTAAAATCCGTTTAAAGACTACTATTCTGTTGCTTTCAACGCCAGTTGATCTGTGTTTGGTCGTTATATTTACAAAGTATTATATGCAATGTTTTTATGTATATTTTTGTACTTCATTGTGTATGATGCCTGTGTGTTGCCTGTTATTTGTTTGTACAACACTTTGGTTGACCTTGTCTCTGTTTTAAGTGCTCTATAAATAAAATGGTATGGTATGGTAAAATCTCAAAGAATATCTCATCTACAGTCCCAAATCTCAAATGAGTTGAAAAGGAGGCAACGTGGATGCATTCCCGTCTCCCTTCTGGCTGTGCTCAAGTGTCTGACAGCTACGATCCTGGAACTGGCAGAAAACATGGCTCTTGACAGCAGAAGGACTGGGATTGTTCCCCGGCCGTCTGTCCACAGCGACGAGGACCTCAGCTGGCTGCTGGAAGGAGTGGCCATTGCTCTGGGAGGAGTTCTGCCCAGCATTCGGGCGGTCCTGCAACCTGGGGGGAACCAAGAGGCCAGCCGAGTCTGGGTGGACGGATCCAACGGCATCTGCGGCCAGTTTCTTCTAATCCGCTGTGGGACAGACCTGTACAAGAGATCCTTCCTACTAACAGCCATCAGCATCTATAACATCTCTTAAAGATAAGAGGATAGTTACATTTAATTTCCCTTTGGGATTAATAAAGTATTTTTGAATTTAATCTAACTGAATTGAAACCAAAAATGTCTGTAACTCAGCTTTTTGGACAGATTTTGAGCTAATTACTCAATTACTATTACTTATTGATATTACTTAGATTTTAAGTCCATTACTTTGGTATTTTGCGCTGAAGTTAATCTTGAAGTAGCAAGAGAGTCATTTACAGACGGGTTTTGAATAAAACACTTGTCTCAACATAAAGAGTTTGAAGTTTAAAGGCGGTGGGCGATGTGTCTTTCAAGAAAATCGTAGCCTTTAATTTATTCAGACTTTGTCTAAATCATTTAGAAACGGCAGTAAAGAACTCTTGTTTATTGTAACAAAATAATAAAGTCCCAAAGATGAATATAAACTTGCTTTTATTAAAGAAATGTAATAAAATCCTTTGTACACGACCTCTTCACTGAGGTTTATTGTGTCCATACATGCAACTCTCATGGTGGAGGTACCATCAGAATAACTGGAAAAACCTAAAACCAGACTGGGTCCAAAGTTTTGTCAGGCCATCTGAACCCTGCAGTTCATCCAAAGCTGCAGTTTGGTTCATCAGCAGATTCACATGCACTTTATGTGGGTTAAAAAGAACAAGAAGACGTGTCGTCACATTTTGTTTGTTCGGGTTGTAAAAAGTTTGTCTACAAACGTTTGATTTGTTGCTCTTCTTCCATGTTTGGCTTCTGCAAAAAGCATCGAACTCAACAAAAGCTGTGGTGCTTAGGTGTTCAACAAAGCTTGAATTAGAACAGAGTGTACAAAGTGTAAACCAGGAGTTCAGTTCAAACTAGATTTTCTTTCAAATCTAAAATGAGCATTCTTTAAATTTTCCAACAAAATGGCACTAAGTGATAAGAGGCAGACTTCATTAAAAAAATGGGTTCTTGTCAAAGAGTGGCAGTTTAAAGAAATCACCTATTTGATTTAAAACAAACACGAAGTAAATACAAAGGTTGAATGTCAGGTTTCGTTTTGGACGACCACCGCTTGACGTTTCGTCCTTTTCAAAGTAAAAACCTGAATACTGCGCTGCCAGTTCCATGGATTCTTAACGTTACTGATCGAAGCTTGTCCTAAATATTCTGACACTGAAAGTAACCTTATAATAAAACAAGAAAATGACTTTACCTCACTAAATATATTTATCCAACTTAAGGTTTCACCACAAAAATATGTCTTTAAAGGATTCAGATGACTAAGTACCTCAGAGATTTGTTTTTGAATCATGGCTTTTTTTTCTTCTTCTTCAAAATATAAAACAATAATTACAACGGTTCATCCATGTGTCATCTAATGTGGATTCATCCCTAAGTTCTTCAAGCTCCACAGACTTTCATTTATTCCTCCAGGTGAATTTAATTGTAGTTGCATTGCCAAGACGCCAAAATGCTCCTTAAGGCACTACAAGAGGCAATTCCCATGTTCCCAGAAAAAAGTCTTGCTGCGTCATTGCCCTCTGTTAGTGTGACGGGTTTGTTGACCATATGAGCGCTCGTTGACTCCCAGGCATGTGTGTCTGAGCTGATGTCAAGGCTGTTGCCTCCACGATGCCAGCGTTTGGGGGTGGAAGTGGGGTGTTGGGCAGGTCCTACAGAGTCGCTGTTTCCATCCAGAAGCACCAGTACGATTCACAAACCACCTCTGCAAAACCAAGAGACGAAGAAAGAGGGGTCAAATCAAAACCTGCAGGTGTGTTTGTGGTAAATAAAATCCCCCAACTGCCTGAACCTGGTGGCGTAAGACTATGTGAATGAGATCAAAATCACATTGTTAGATAGAGTCATCATATATAGTCATCCTCCGTCTCACTCTGCATCATCTGTCCTCTAACTGCATCCATGTATCTCCTCTTTGTCTTTTTCCTGGGAGCCGCATTCCTAACATTCTTCTACCAATATACCCACTGTCCCTCCTCTGGACATGTCCAAACCATCTCAGTGTGTCCTCCCTAACTTTATCTCCCAGTTGTTCAACATGTGCTGTACCTCTGATGATCTCATTCCTGATCCTGATCTGCTTCATGGAATATCTTACAAAAAGATCTGAAGCTCTCGACCTTGACTTCTCTAAATGGTTTTCAGAATCTGTTGGAATCCTGGCAAAAACCAATGCAGATTTGTTCCTGTCTTTGATTTTATACGTCTACCTTATAATGTTTTGCTAGTTTTTTGATACTTTGTTAAAAGGAGGAATGTATATATGTATATATATGTATATATATATATATATATATATATATATATATATATATATATATATATATATATATATGTATATATATATATATATATATAAGTATATATATATATATATATATATGTATGTATATATATGTATGTATGTATATATATATATATATATATATATATATATTTTCTCTCTCTTTTGTTTTCTATTGTTTATTGTTTGATTGTTTATTGTTTAAGGAAATTCTACCACTGCTGTTCATTGTTCTTTAGTTTTAGCAGGTCGCTTTCGTAAATGAGCCCATGAGGTTCAAAAGATTTACCTGACTAAATAAAGGTTGAATGAATGAATGAAAAATCCATCCTTGTCACTCCTAAGGAGAACCTCAGCATCTTCATTTCTGCCACTTCCAGTTCTTTCTCCTGTCTTTTTGTCCATGTCTCTGTCTCCAGACCATACAATATAGCTGGTCTCACCACTGTCTTGTAAACTTTTCCTTTGACCTTTGCTGACACCTTGTCACAAGTCACTCATGAAACTTTACTCCATCCTGCCTGGACTCTTGTTCACCTCTTTACCACACTCCCCATTTTCTTGGACAGTCAACCCCTAAGTACTTGAAGTCCTGCCCCTTACAAGTTTCAAGACACTAACAAGGCTGTGCAAAAAATTTAAGTCAGGTATATTTCCTTTCCAGAGATCTAGACAGGTGGTTCTAACTCATCATCATGAGTACCACCTTGTGAAATACTTCATTATTCAAGTACCACCACTACAACGAACCCTGAACTTTAGCTTAAACATCAAATTCACTTTTCTTTTTTTTGGGGGGTGGGGGGGTGTCAACCTTGACCCCTCAACAAATCCCTGTGGTTCAGAGGTTCACACTTAGGCCTGCTCGTCCTCAGCTGAGCCTTCATTGAGTTTTGGCCAAAACACTCCATGAACCTTAGGTATACAGTATTACTAAAAACATGTACCAAAATTCTAGAAATAAACTTAAAGACACTTTGATAACTCCTCAGACTTTATTTTAAATTAAAATAAAGTCATTGCACATGACTAATGTCTTTTTAAGAAAATCCCCCCAAAATCCCTGAGACAGGACCTGATACAGGGGTATTATCCATTAGTGTAGTCCAGAAGGCATCCTAACCAGATGTTCATCAAAAACCTAAGACTGTTTGGAGAGGGAACCAAAGACCCAAGCCAGCGTGTGCCAATTCCATCTTTCTTTAAAGAAATGTTAACATTCAAAATTTTAATGTTAACATTTCTTAAGAGAAAGATGGAATTGGCACATGCTGGCTTGGGTCTTTGGTTCCATCTTCAAACAGTCTTGGTTTTTGATGAACATCTGGTTAGGATGCCTTCTGGACTACACTAACGGACAATACCCCTCTCCGGTCCTGTCTCAGGGATTTTTGGGGGATTTTCTTAAAAAGACATTAGTCATGTGCAATGACTGTGATAAAAACGATTGGAAAATGCAGCCAGAGTTTTTAGAACAACTAAAAGAGCCTGAAGAACTAGGTACTGATCAAGATCCCGTCAAAAGACACAAAACGATTCATTAGAGGCAAATTGGCGTTGGAATTTTCTGCACAGTGCTCAATATACAAATTCATCTCAGACAATTAGAACATCATGTAAAGGTTCAATTTTACAAACCTTAAAGAGTTCAGAAACTTTAAAGCTCCACTGTACAAAACCTTTTGCTGTAAGAAGTCAGTGCTGTCACTGGTATGGGCTGTTTTATAGTAATATGATAACAGTTTGGTGCGCTGCAGTCTGAGCTCAGTTTCTATGTGCCTCAATGAGCTCTTAGACTTGTTGTGTAGTTATGTGTCAAAACTAAACCGCATAAACTTCATGCCGGAAAATCAACACACCTCATGCAAAAATGTTAGGAAATGATCCAAAACTATTTTAATGTGGACTTCCAAAGTGTCTGAATCAGTGCTGGAAACCTACCGTTTAGATTTTAACACTCTCCGTCCCGTAAACGTTGTAGCCTTCACGATACGTGGCAAAATTCTGGGTGTTTGTCGGAGGGACTGGCTTAAAGTTCTGGGCGTTCTTCGCCAGCTTTAGTTTTTTGGTTTCTTGCCGTGACTTATAGCAGAACTCTATCAAAGCCACGGTCATAGCCAAGCCGAGCCCCCCGACCAGAATATAGAAGACCCCTGCCACATTGCTCAGGCTTAAAGCACTTGTCTTGTCCTGGGGGAGGCAAAGACCACCGTTAAGACAATTGACATTGACAATCTGAGGAGGTCAATCTACAAACACAACACAAGCACAAAACTGAACTGCTATGCTACGATAAACAGCTACTTTGAGGAGGCTACGATACACAGATATAGCTGCTTCATTTGTCCTAAATGTTTCTAAGTCCTCCTCTGTAAAGAGCTGGAAGGTGAACGTAAAGAGACCTCAAACTATCCTGATTTATGGTCTCTTTACGAGGCCACAGGTAAAGGAAGGCGGTCGTGGTCGTACAGGTCTACAGATTCTCAGTTTACTATCTTACAGCTGCTGAACTCAAGCCTACAAACATCTGCACAGTTAAAGTGACAAGCTGTAAAAAGTGAACTGAACCATTTTACTGCTATTAGAAGCCAAAGGGGAAGATTGAAATTCATTTAAGTGAGTTTTACCATTTGGGGACCATTTAATATCTTCTTTATTGTCTATTCTAAAGGTCAGCTAAATGGCCTGCAAACTTATTTTATGTTATTTGAAAATGTTCAAAACATTTTTTTTATTCTTACATTTCTTTGACATTAACTTGCATGATATTTAAGGGACAGTTTGGAAAAGTCAGAATACAATCAGCTTTCATAAACTCACACCTGCTTCTTTAAAAATAAAAATAAAAAGTTGGCACGCTGTATGAAATGCTAACAAAAACAAATTGAACTCTTTTCAAATGATTTAAACCATACTTTCAATAGATTAAAAATCAATTTAGGAAGGAATGCTGTTCATGTCTGCAGAACAAATCTAACGGAGGGGATGGGAGCTGGGGAAAAAGGCGGGAAAAGTTTTATCATCCCACAAGTATAAAGAGCTCTCCATAATTGAGCTAAACGTATTTAGCATAAAAACGACACAGATGTGATGCCACCTTGGTGATTCATATATGTCAAACGAATCCAGATGGTCACTTTGGCGTGTGTGTGTGTCAGCAGCCATGGGTGCTTTTATTTAAAAAAATTAAAGGGGAAACCATCTCCATCTTCCACCACATATTCATAGTCAGGTTGTGGAGGCAGCAGGTTTAGAAGAGAATCCCAGACCTTCTCCAGCTCCACCTTAAGGATCCTGAGTGGTTCCCAGGTCAGAGAAGATACAACCCCTCCAGGAAGTTCTCGGCCTGCCTCAGGGTCTCATCACAAGGCATCAGGAGCATCCTAATCAGATGCCTGAACCACCTCAGCTGACTCCTTTCGATGCAGAGAAGCAGCAGCTCTGCTCCAAGCTCCCCCCAGACGACGGAGCTCCTCACCCTGTCTCTAAAGCTGAGCCTGGTCGTCCTACAAAGGGAGCTCATTTTGGCCACCTGTATCCAGGATCTGGTTGTTTTGGTCATGATCCAAACCTCACGACCACAGGTGAGGGTTGGAACATAAACAGACCAGTAAATTAGGAGCTTTGCCTTTCGGTTCAACTCTTTCTTCATCACAACTAACCGACGCAACACCCTCATTACTGAAGACTAGGCCCCAGTCAGTCGCTCCATCTCTTGCTTCATCCTACCATCACTCAGAAACAAGACGCCAGATATGACTCCTCTACCTGAGACAGATGGGACCATCTTTTGATGTTGTGCCAAAACCAGACTTGCATAGACTTTTAAAAAATACTACGGTACAATAATGTAAGTTTGGGAAAAACTTTCTGAAAAAGATCTGTTTCAATTTCTTATTTTACACATGATAATAAAATTACCGTATTTTCCGGTGTAGGTCGCACCTTTTTATGGCTTTCAAGGCCTGCGACCTATACACCAGTGCGACCTATCTATGGATTTCCCCCCATATTTTTAGACCAAATTTTGGCTGAATTGTGACCCTTTTCACTTTGGCAGAAAATGGTGCAGTACCACTTTCGTCCGCTAGGGGCGCAGTGCAGTACCACTTCCAGAGGAGTACACCGACCCAAGAAGAAGAAGAAGACCGTTTCCAGCTCATGTGTCCGAAAAAAAGCTCCTCTGCTCGGACTGACTCTGTCGGCCTCCTGGTCTGGATGTAGCTTCTGTTAGCTCTGTTTGTTTGCTGTTTGTTAGCAAGATAAGTCAAGAACCACTCAGCGGATTTTTCTGAAACTTACAGAATGGAATGGAATCACAGTGTGGACGTTTACAAGTGAGTACCTTTATTAGATGTTTGAGATAAAAAAAAATGATCTTTTTGTAGCATTTAGCTTCTGTTAGCTTCTGGTGTTAGCTTCTGTTTACGTTATAAATAGCTTCGAAACCACTCGGTGTATATTTATTTCTGCTTACAGAGTAATTATAACACTCCAATGTACTTAACTATGTCCTGGAGAAAACATTTGAGATGAGATTCGATTTTTTATTCGTGTGTCAGAGCGGACTCCTCTCGTGTTTACCGGTAGCTTCTGTTAGCTTCTGTATTTGTTATAAATAGCTTCGAAACCACTCGGTGTATATTTATTTCTGCTTACAGAGTAATTATAACACTCCAATGTACTTAACTATGTCCTGGAGAAAACATTTGAGATGAGATTCGATTTTTTATTCGTGTTTTCAGAGACGGACTCGTCTCGTGTTTAGCTTCTGTTAGCTTCTGGCAGACATTAGCAGCAGAGCTAAACACTCGGTCCATATTGCCGGGTTGTCTCAGCGGTCACGCGGCACGGCAGCGGTGGATGACGCGTTACGTCGGCGGTGACGTAGGTGCGACCTATACACCGGTGTGACCCAACGGAAAATACGGTACTACCCAACTCATTCAACCATCTCCTCACCTCTACTGATTTCATATCCAATAAACATTCTGCATTTACTTTGTGAAAAAAATACACTATCTGGGGGAGGAGCAGCAGCAAATTTATAGGAGTGACCACTGTCAGGTTCTGAAACAACATCACAATTAAACCTTTTTTAAATTTTTGCTAAGTGTCCAGAAGGAAAAATCCTGCACACATTTAAAACAAGTCTTTAGTTGAAGCATCAAGGCGGTGGCACAGTTAGCACTGGTCCTCGGTTCAACTCTGACTGGGACCTCTTTACATGGAGTTTAATGTTCTTCTAGTGAAGCGATGATTTACTTTGCTTTCCTCGCACAGTCCAAGCACTTTAAGGCAGGGGTGTCCAAAGTGTGGCCCGAGGGCCATTTGTGGCAGTTGGAGTGATTTGGTGTGGCCCACGACTGCAATTAAAGAATGGTGTAATGTCAACGCGCAGGCTAAAGAGGTTGATGCAGATGTAGACCTTCGTTTGATTTAATGGTGATATTTCTTGATTTTTTAGGTTTAACAGCAAAACAAATTAAAATAATCTCCTCAAAATTAATGATGTTAAGAAGAATTCATTCAACCTTTATTTAGTCAGGTAAATCTCATTGAGCCTCGAGGGCTCATTTACAAAAGCGACCTACTACAAACTAAAGAATGATGAACAGCAATGGTAGAATTTCCTTAAACAACAAACAACAGAAAAAATAAAAAGAATACAGATATTTAGCTATAATTAATATCTTTATCCTACAACAAATTTTCAGTGACCTATGAAAAAGTAGAATTTTGGATAATAATTTATAAAACTTGGCTAAAAATAAAAAGTGTTTTCAAAGAAGGTAATTTCAGTTGATTAAATGATCGATGAGGGGAAATTTGACATTTTTTGAAGAATATAAAGCGGTATCATCGACATACAAGTTGATCGACTTTATCAGCGTCCCTTCAAACCTTCCATGAATCGGTTTTAATGACTGCCATACGGACGGTTGTTCAGAATTCTGATGACCCTTTTGGGCCATCCATAGTCCAAACAGGATTTTGAAGTTGCACACCCTTTTTGTAAAAAAAACAAACATGTACAGGTACTCATTTTAGGCTTTGTTAAAGGTGCAGTCTGCAGCTTCTGTAGAACGTAGCACTTAGAAAAAATTTCAACAGGGAAAGCATTCTGACCCCTCCCCCTCAGAGCCATATATGGCTCTGCTCCCCTTGCTCTCGCTGAAATTCAGCTCAGCCTCCTTAGCTCCGCCTCCACTGCATGTCCTGTCTCAACCGCTGCGATATTCTGTGTTTATATGTTAATAAAACGTTCTAAAAAATAATATCAAAACATGGAGCGCTGGTCCAGAACACCAGCAAATCTGCAGAGCCTCGCGCAGCCACGTTGAACCCGAGTTTAATTCGCTCGTGACAAATTAATTCATTTCCTCATTGTTTCAGTCATGGAGTCAGCGGAGGAGGAAGCGATCACTTGACTTTTGGCAAAAAAACAAAAGAAAAGTCCAGATCAGGGATGAAGAAGGGGAATTTAATACATTTGTGTCACATACAAAACAGTTTTGCATCGCTTTGCAATCCTTTGAACGAGAACGTGCGCGGCCGCTGGGGCTGGGACAGGCGGGGGCGTGGGTTAGGAGCGTGAGAAGCTCTGTTTTTATTGGCTGGTTAACGGCGGGTCACTGTGGGTTTTTAGAAATGCTTTTAGTAACACCTGGAGAAGCAAGGGGAATATAGTTTTTTCAAAGATTACTTTGTCTAACATCAGTCTGTCAGGAGATAGTGACAGAGTGAATAAATATGTTAAACATATATTTTTAGAAAACTTACAGACTGCACTACAGAAACTGCAGACTGCACCTTTAAGGTTAATGTTTATGAGGCTCCTGATGTTCTGGATCTACAAAGTATAATAATTTTAACTAAACTTTTAGCCTTTCTCCAAAATAATGTTCAAGTTGTTGAGAGTTAAAAATAATGGGAAATAACTCTTTTGAACTTGTTTCTTTTCTTAAATTTAAAATTTTCTGGCACACGAGTCCTTTCGTCTAGACCAGGGGTCTGCAACCTGCGGCTCTGGAGCCACATGGGTCTCTTTGGTTCCTCTGCGGAGGCTCTTTCAAGCTTTGACCACAACTAAGATAAAACTGAATTTTATTGTTTATACAAGTAACAAAACAAAAAAAAAGTACTACTGGTAGTTTTAGCTGTTTTCATTTCTCTTGCAAATACTTTTTTTTGTTGTTGCTTTATTTCAATACTAAATGATTTTTTATACAGTTAAAAAAAATTACAAGAATCTGGTCTTTTCATTTGTCTTAAATTGTAAAAATATCAATAAATGTTAAAATTATTAGATATTTTTAGCTTTATAATGTCATTCCTACTGGTCACAAAAGTATCATCCAACAAACCTAAAGTGGCCCATGGGCCACCAGTTGATAATCACAGTTGCAGCAGGTTGTTGCGGCTCTGGACACATTTAGTTTAGTGAATGAAGGTGTAAAAATGGCTCTTTTGATCATA
>JBBPBX010002739.1:9778-21812 GCA_038048925.1 Garcialebias charrua | reverse complement strand
ATATATATATATAGTTTGTATTGTTTTTATGCTCTTAGCACTTAGCATATTTTTAGTTAACGTTTTTCTTAGTTCATATCTTACAGCTTATTACTGTTTTTCTTTTACATTCTATTGTTGGATGTAACTGGGACCCTGTGTACATAATTTTGTTCCACAAATAAATAAAATGCTCTGACTAAAGAATAAAAAATATCACAGTAGTAATGGCACAATGAGGCATTTTTTATATATTGATTATACTATTCTCCCTGGCCTTCACTCAAATTAGTACTTGGTAGATTCAAGTTTTGGGGAAATTGCAGCAAATAGTTTATCTTGGTTTTTATTAGTACTCTTTAATCGGTATTTTACTGCGAATTTTATCATACTTTTTTGAACTCCATTTTATTTCTTTTATCATACTGTATTTTTATCTATGATGTTGTAATTCTTGTGAAGCACTTTGGTTAGCTGTGGTTGTTTTTAAATTTGCTATATAAATAAACTTTGAATTGAATTGAATTATGAACAGCACGGTGGAGCTACTAGTAAAGCTGCTACCTCTCAGCGAGAAGGTTGCCGGTTCAAATCCCAGTCCGGGGGCTTTTCTAGGCGGAGTTTGCATGTTCTCTCCATGCATGTGTGGGTTTTCTCCAGATACTGTACACCGGTTTCCGCACAGTCCAAAAACATGCATGTTAGGCTGATTGGTAACTAAATTGTCTCTAGGTGAGAGAGTGAATGGTTGTTCGTCTCAATGTGTCCCTGTGGACACAGACTGGAGACATGTCCAGGGTGTACCCCTGCCCCTCGCACAGTGATTGCTGGACATGGTCATGCACCGGCAACACTTGTGACCCAAAATGGAAAAAACGGGTAAAAGATAATGGATGGATAGTTTGTTCAAATTTGTCAATTAATCACCTCGCCTGGCAACAAGCTACTTTTAGTGCCGGCTTAAAAATCTAATTTTCATTGCGAATTCCAGTCCTATGTTTAAAAAGGGGAGTCCCCGAGTTTCACAATGATGCCAAACCTTATACAAAGGGATTTCCAGCCAGAGAAAAACAATCACTTTCGCTGGACATTTTAAGGCTTTTACAAGACAAATGATTATTTTTGATGCCATTCCTGTTAGAAAATTTTGAATATACGGTAGATTAGGGAAATCATCTGCTCTTTTATTCACTGGGATCACTGGTGCCTTCATGGGCTTTTTAAAATGTAAATCTCATTTGCAGCAAAGATCTGTATTTCCCCTTTTTTTATTTTATGTTTTGCATTGTAGCCGGTTACCACCTGTTCTAGCTCATTTTGCCAGCACGGGTCACATATGTACAGTGAAACACACACTGACAACACATGTTGTCACATCTGAATACAGATGTTAAAAAATGTGCTGTATATTTCGGACAGACTTTTAAAATTGTGCACTAATTTGACCTTTAAGTGCATTTTAGGAAGTAACATTTTGTTCACAGCAACATCCTGTATCAACAGGCTGATATAGGACACAAGACACAATGTTCCTGAAATAAAACAGACCGTGATGGTGGAGTTTATGGCAAGACACCTGCAGGGATTGAAGAACATTTCTTCATTTAACTCGCTAAAATGTTGCTCACCGATACAACAATGCTGGTTTGTGTGCCAAATTAATAATAACAATGTCTAACTATTCTTAGAGCTTAAATATATGCAGCACTAATTAAATCTGTTTGTGTTCATCTATTTTTGGAATCCTCTCCGCACCCAGTTCCCACGGCCTTATCCCACTTCTTAGCAAAATGTCCTCTGACATGTTGTCATTGACCTTCAGTGATTGTGCAGTGACCCACTGAGTATCAAAAATTTGTCATAGTCTTAATAGAATTGGATAAGGTATCTTAAAATATCTTATCTTGAAATACTGTATCCTGCCCAACTAATGTATGACAAAGCCTCTTGCCTTAACTTTTTGTGCAACGCTGTCAGTGAGCAGCAGCGCTGCTACAGCACCCCCTGCTGCTCACATGCGGTACTGCACGATTTAACATTGGGCAATTTATTGCCAAAAAAAAAAAAACACGAACTAAATGCCCAGTAATCCGATTGCATGCCAATAAACGTCATCCTGATTGAGGACAATGTTGCCAGCATGGAAGGATTATTAATGGGCTTACCTGGCACATGTACAAGGTCAGGAGGCCCCTGTATCTCTGAGCCTCTCCATGAAGTGATTAACATTTCTCTTTGAAAGTCCATCAAACCACTGCAAATGTGTGCAACAAACAATGATAAAGACTAAAAGTAAAAAATATATAGACCATATCAGATCCACTAAAAGGATCTTTCAGTTTGACAAAAGAGACAAAGAATGACAGAAATTAGACTAAAATAAGCTGACAAAAAATTAACAAATTTAAAAAAGCTATATTAAAAAGATGATAAAGTACTAAAAGTAAAAAATATATAGACCATATCAGATCCACTAAAAGGATCTTTCAGTTTGACAAAAGAGACAAAGAATGACAGAAATTAGACTAAAATAAGCTGACAAAAAATTAACAAATTTAAAAAAGCTATATTAAAAAGATGTAATACAGTTGTAAATATGTTTTAAAAAATACATTGCATGCTGACAAACTTATTTAGTAGTTAAACTTAAACATAAGCTGAAGCACAAACAGGCGCCGGAACAGAAGAAAATGTTTCCTAAAGGGTTTAAAACCACCATGAACTCTTCATGCTTTAACAAACCAGTCAGAAAATGTGTACCGGTAATCTGGGACAAACAGAAGACAAGTCCGTGCCCAGAGGGCAGGATTACTTCCAGGTTTATGAGGGTGGACAATTACTGACCTTTTTTTTAAATCTTACTGAAGGAATTAAGCATAAAATAAATCTTGAGTCCTGCACATGCACGAGTCCGTCTACGTGCGCAGATAAACCTGTTACTTACAAGATTTGTGTGCAGATCATTTTCTGCATGAGCCGACCTGATTTAACATCATCTGAGGCGTCTCTCCATTAAATCCTGAGCCACGCTTCTCCTGTTCACACACACTTTAATCTCTTTAATTCATCTCCTTCCCTTTTTCTATCATCCTGAAAAGACATGACACCATAACCAAAAACCTTAGAATATGAATAAACTTACATTTACATTGATTTTAAAACTGTGCGAGAGCAATTGACAGGGAAAAAAAAGAAGGGGTTTAAAGTCATATTTCATTTTATAACAAACAAAACAACGTTTCTGATTTTTAAAAAAAATTTAGTTCATCGGATTCGACTCTTTATTGTTTAACACAACTAAAAATGTGCAGGTTCTTCAGACTGGAACGCATCAAGGAGCCAAATGAGAGACAGGTTTTAGAGTTTTAAATAATTTTTACAGATCGACTCGTTCACTGAAGGAGAATTCATGCGATGGTCAGAGTGTCTCATGAATTATGAATAAATCAAAGCAAGATTTTTGAGATTTTTTTTTATTATTGTCCACAAAGGCTGATGATGTGTTTGTCTGTTATCAAAATAACTCATGAACCAAATGACAGATTTTATTGATAATCTCAGAAATTCACCACCGGCTGCACATCTACAACCCCATTCAAAATGGCCGCCCCGGCTTTGCAAACTTAGAAACTCAAAAATGGCTCCAACTTTCTAGATATTGAGCTAAAGTTTGATGTGGTAGTAGCTGAAGATTATTCACAACACAAGCTCTGAGCAGGAAATCTCACAATACTACAAAGAACTGCACAGAACAGCTGGACCAAAACAGCTGGACCAAAACAGCTGGACCAAAACAGCTGGACTAAATCAGCTGGACTAAAGCAGCCGGACCAAAACAGCTGGACCAAAACAGCTGGACTAAAGCAGCTGAACTAAAGCAGCCGGACCAAATCAGCCCGACCAAAACAACCCGACCCAAACAGCTGGACCAAAACAGCTGGACCAAAGCAGCTGGATCAAAACAGCTGGACCAAAACACCTGGACCAAAGCAGCTGGACCAAAACAGCTGGACCAAAGCAGCCGGACCAGAACAGCCGGACCAAAACAGCTGGACCAAAACAACTGGACCAAAACAGCTGGACCAAAACAGCTGGACCAAAACAGCTGGACCAAAGCACAGACCAGAACAGCCGGACCAAAACAGCTGGACCAAAACAGCCGGACCAAAACAGCCGGACCAAAACAGCTGGATCAAAACAGCTGGACCAAAACAGCTGGACCAAAACAGCTGGACCAAAACAGCTAGACCAAAATATCTGAACCAAAACAGCTGGACCAAAGCAGTTGGACAAAAACAGCCGGACCAGAACAGCTGGAGCAAAACAGCCGGACCAAAACAGCTGGACCAAAACAGCTGGACCAAAACAGCTGGACCAAAGTATCTGAACCAAAACAGCTGGACCAAAGCAGCTGGACCAAAACAGCTGGACCAAAACAGCTGGACCAGAACAGCTGGACCAAAACAGCCCGACCCAAACAGCTGGACCAAAACAGCTGGAGCAAAGCATCTGGACAAAAACAGCTGGACCAAAACAGCAGATGGACCAAAACAGCTTAACCAAAACAGCTGGACCAAAACAGCCCGACCCAAACAGCTGGACCAAAACAGCTGAAGCAAAGCATCTGGACCAAAACAGCTGGACCAAAACAGCAGATGGACCAAAACAGCTTAACCAAAACAGCTGGACCAAAACAGCTGGACCAAAGCAGCTGGACCAAAACAGCGGACCAAAACAGCCGGACCCAAACAGCTGGACCAAAGCAGCTGGATCAAAACAGCTGGATCACAGCTGGACCAAAACAGCTGGACCAAAACAGCCGGACCAAAACAGCTGGACCAAAACAGCTGGACCAAAACAGCCGGACCAAAACAGCTGGATCAAAGCAGCTGGACCAAAACAGCTGGACCAAAACAGCTGGACCAAAGCAGCTGGACCAAAACAGCCGGACCAGAACAGCTGGACCAAAACAGCCCGACCCAAACAGCTGGACCAAAACAGCTGGAGCAAAGCATCTGGACCAAAGCAGCTGGACCAAAACAGCTGGAGCAAAGCATCTGGACCAAAGCAGCTGGACCAAAACAGCAGATGGACCAAAACAGCTTAACCAAAACAGCTTAACCAAAACAGCTGGACCAAAACAGCTGGACCAAAGCAGCTGGACCAAAACAGCCGGACCCAAACAGCTGGACCAAAGCAGCTGGATCAAAACAGCTGGATCACAGCTGGACCAAAACAGCTGGACCAAAACAGCCGGACCAAAACAGCTGGACCAAAACAGCTGGACCAAAACAGCCGGACCAAAACAGCTGGATCAAAGCAGCTGGACCAAAACAGCTGGACCAAAACAGCTGGACCAAAACAGCTGGACCAAAACAGCTGAACCAAAACAGCTGGACCAAAACAGCTGGACCAAAACAGCTGGATCAAACAGCTGGACCAAAACAGCTGGACCAAAACAGCTGGATCAAAACAGCTGGACCAAAACAGCTGGACCAAAACAGCCGGACCAAAACAGCTGGACCAAAACAGCTGGACAAAAACAGCGGTAACTTCCTCATTTTTCAACATAAAATGATTTTAGTTCAATGTTGTCGTGAAAGGCAGCGGGTGATGTGCATTCCTTCATGGACTGGACATCGGAGGGTATTAACAAGTTCCAGATGTTGAGGTAATTTGGTGAAATGTCAAGTTTGTTTACTTGTTTGTTTATCCAGTAAATATGTGAAAGCCTGCTCTGCCAAATAAACGTTAATCACTGTGTGTTGTTGTTGTTCTAATAACAATATCCTCCCTCTCTCTCTCTCTCTCTCTCTCTCTCTCACACACACACATACACACACACACCCAGGTTTGTTTTGCTATCTTTATGGGGCCATTGCATTGACTTCCATTCATTTTACATTCATTTCTATAGCCTAACCCTGACCATTATCCTCTAAACCTAACCATTACCAGTACATATTTGTACCTTACCCTAAACCTAACACATCCTCAATTCACACCTTAGTCCTAAACCTAACCCCTCACCCACCATCGGGACTTCTTCTTATGGGGCCCGGGCTTTGGGCCCCAAAAGGAGCAGTTGGTCCTCACAGTGATGTACAATAAGTTGGAAAAATGGTCCGTACCTTACAAAGTAGCTAAACAAGGACACACACACACACACACAGATTCTGCTGGTGACTCTGACGGTGCAGCACAGGAGGACAACACACTGAAGAGGGAACAGCTCAAATGATTTATTTGAAGCACAAATGTAAAACCAGGGAAATGAACAGATGAATTTTGTTCCGTGGTTTTAAATGAGCTGGTGAAACCAAAGGCACAGAACCAGGGAGCAGAAGGTGAGGCCGCCCGACCTCTGAGCAGCTGGAGACGAGTTTCTTCCTGAAGAAGAAGAAGAAGAAGAAGAAGAAACAGAGTCAACACCAGGACACTTTGTTTGTTTGTTTGTTTGTTTGTTTGTTTTCTTTGTGTGGACACACCTCTGAGCTCCAGCAGGACGTCCCCCTCGTAGCGAGCGAGTCCAACAGCGTGCCTCTGTTCGGTGTCCAGCTTGGCCCACTGGGCCTCTGTGACCGCCCACGCCTGCTCCGTACTGAGCCACGACAACTGGACCGCGCTGAACACCACCTGTCAGGAGAGCAGGAACAAAACATCTGGACTCTCATCCCTCACACTGTTTCACTCAACACAGGAAGAAAAAGGAGGGACGGCAAATGTTTATATTTTCTGTAAATGATGGAATATGTTTTACAAGGAAAAGTGGAAAGGTTTGTCAGTTTATCACTGCTGGAATGTCTCATCTAATTTAAAGACGAACAAAATCTAATTTCAGTCGTGTCGATTTTCACTCGAGGAAATCAAAAGTTTCCTCCCTTTTAGAAAACGTCAAGATTTGTTTTTTTAAGATCCTCCTCACTTCTTTCAGATCAGGACTCGAACTGAAGCATTCCAAAACACAAACTGTATTTTCTGATCTATAAGTTGCAGTTTTTTGCATAATTTGCATGTCCTGTGACTTAAACAAAGAAAATACTTATTTATGTTTTATTCCCTTATTTATAAACCATTTTAGCTGAGATATGACCGTTTTCATTCATTCTGACTGAAAATATTTAACACTAATTTTTTTCAGCTGCTAGATGGTACTTGAGTAGTATGGCATGCCGTTGTGTCATGTAATAGTTAAAAGTGGCTATTAATGACACAACTGGCTGACACCTTCGTTCTGCTCGCCTGGAGCAACCGTCAAATCAGTTTCATTTCGCTGCGCAGCGCCGGTGAAATGCAGCTCATTTGACAGTCAAAGTACATTTATTAAGTAAAAGTTCAACTGAGACACGCCTTTGCTATCATGTCAAATAAACAAATAATTGTTTTTAAGCGTTAACCCTGTTAAATTGTTGTTAAAGTCCTCCCGTGCGCGCTCCTGTGGCCGCCGTTTGGCAGCCAATTAATTTTTGGCACAACACCGACCCACATTTCCAGGTTGTCAGCGGTGACGCATAATAGATGCGACTTATACGGCGGAAAATATGGTAGTTTCTTTATTTTTAATCATAACATTAAAACCATGAAGGGCAGGTGATCATGCCTAGGAGTGTTTGTCTGTCTGTTAGCAAAATATTTTATGAAGCAGTGGTCAAATTGTTGATTTTAGATTTTTGAGTTCATGTAATTATTTAACCAGATTAAACCTCTGCGAGGTCTCAATTGAAAGAGGGATCTAGATTAAAAAAAAGTGAATAGCACACATCATGAAAGAGTTACATAAGTCACAAACACAATCAAATACAATAGTTAAAATGGTCTACTGCCCATCGCCACTGAACTTGGAGGTCAGTCTGAACCGACAACCTTTTTTTAAATATTTTTTTAATTCATTTTATAAAGATAAATACATAACAAACACAAGTATCTTGTAAAAAAATAGAAAATAAAATGTAAAGGGAAAGGCAGCAGAAAGATGAAAAATATCTTATTATATCTGCCCCTTTTCAAAACAATCAATTCAAACAATAATTATCTATAAGTAACAAAAAATGAATAACTCATCTCAATTTACCAATTCCAACACATCACACATTTAAGCTACTTCATATATATTTCTTCAACAATTCACTTTTGATCATTTTTTAAACACAAACATTGACATAGCTTTTTTCACATCACACTCCAAGTCATTCCACAATCCAACTCCCTGGACTGAGGTAGACCGTCCCTTCAAACTGCTTCTATATTGTGTCTTTACAAATACATCAGTTCCCTTTGGGTTGTAACTTGATCTTTTAACAAAATGTGTCTGAATATTTAAAGGTAGTGCATTGTTATGAGCTTTATACATCACCATTAAAATATGGTAATTTACTAAATCATGGAACTTCAGTAATTTCAATTGAAAAAATAATATACTAGATGGATGACAGTAATGTTCTCTTGCAATAATGACAGATAAAACTCACGGATATTTTCCTGGGAGCCATCAGGGCGACAGCTTCAGGGGCGAGTCCCTCCAGCTGTTCTCGCAGCAGAGCTGACAGCACGATATCAGGCAGGCCCGCTGGAAGCACAGACAAACACCGAGCGCACACAATGAAAGTGTCTCGTTTCAAATCCCAGGAAAAGTCCAGAAAACCCTTCCTCCCTCATCCCTCAAACCTAAATCCTCTGGGATCATTTTAATTGAGCCCATCCTTCTAAGAGCTGCCGTTCCCAACCAAAGAAACAAACTCGCTCACTTTAAAAACATCTCAGCACAGGAAGTTTACACCGTCAGGGATGAAATGCTCCAATACCTGCCAGAGTCCCGATTTCAGAGAAAATCTCCGGCCCCCAGGCACTGACCGGACCGAAGGCCTCGGGTCTGGACAGGCGGCTTGCCAGAGCCTCCAACTGCTGCTCTGAACACGGTAAGAACGTGTCCCGCAGGAACAGGGCCGCCACACTGCAGGAGAGAAGGTTAGACGCTGTGAACTCCTCTGAGGAGAAGATTATTCAACATGGCCGCCAACTGACCTTCAAAACGTGGTGTGGTAGTAAATGAGACTGATCCCCAACACATATATATATATATATATATTCAAATATTCAAAACCATTTTGTAAAAAGGAAAAGTTGTTACAATCTCAAGGGAACTGACATTTTTCTCAAACCTAAGCATAGAACTTGTTTAAAGGGTCGGTTTACTTTAATACTGTATATGGAATAGGTTTATGGAACAGTTTGGAAGTTGATGTCAAAAATGCTAGTCTATGTCTTTATTTAAGAAAATGATTAGGAAGAATACCCTGATGCATGCTCAATAGTCCCGGTAGAAAAATCCAAGTTTTGTTTTGTTTTTTGAATGTCCAGAGGACCAGACTTAACTTTTTTGGATTAGGAAAAAATTCCTAAAAAGATATATATAAATGTTAAAAATACTAAATGTAATATAAATCGGCAAATTGTTATGAGTTATTAATTTTTGTTCATGGATAATCATTGTTTTAACTGATTGTTTGAATGGATTTTTGTTTAAAGAAGGGGCAGATATATAAGAATTTTATTCTTCTTCTGCTTCCTTTCATTTTAAATCTTGTTTTTTTTTCATATAATTTGTAATTGTCTTTTTTGTGTTTTATATTTAAAATGAATAAAAATACAAATAAAAAATATATTGAAAACTTACAGATTGTACAAGATCGTTGTTTACAATTTAGCCATTAACTATTTGCAGTTGTCTGTTAGCAAAATATCTCATGAACCGCTGAACAAATTCTAATGAAAGTTTCAGGAAATAATCCCTGGATGTTCCTCTATTTTGGAAACAAACCAATTCAAGACGGTCACAACAGCCAACAAAACTTAAAAAAAAAAAAATGCAAAAATTGATTTAATTCAGTTCATTTTAGCCATGTGCTAAAACTCAATGCGGTTAAATCTGAGGCTCATTTTCTAAGTGTTCAGAATGGATTTTAATGAAACTTTTCAAAATTAGTCATTGGATGAATACTTGTTAATTTTTGGATTCAATCCAAATCAAGATAGCTTCCACAGCTAGCTGAACTTAGTCAACTCATGCATGGTCATTCAATACAATTCAAATTCAATTAAAAAAACTTTATTAATCCCAAAGGGAAATTAAATGTTGTAACCCGTTATCCTCGTTTCATTAAAAGATGATATAGATGATGATGGCTGTGCAGCTCTTGTAAAGGTCCGTCCCACAGTGGATCAGAAGAACCTGGACGCAGATTCCGTCCGATCCGTCCACACAGACTCGACTGGCCTCTCGGTTCTCCTGGGCTTCAGGACCACCCGAATGCTGGGCAGAACTCCTCCCAGAGCGATGGCCACTCCTTCCAGCAGTCTGCTGAGCTCTTCGTTGCTGCAGACAGCTGGCAGCAGGTGCCAGGGGACAATCCCGTTCTTCTGCTATCACGAGCCATGTTTCCTGCCAGTTCCAGGAGCGCAGCCAGCAGTTAGATGGGAATGCGTCCGCAGCACCTCCTTTTCAACTCATTTGAGATTTTGGGCTGTAGTTGAGGTATCCTTTGTGCTTTGATAATGACTCCGTTATTTTAAAGATACAGAACAAGTGTTATTTATCAGCACATTGTTAATTTCGCTGCTGACCTCTGTCCACATTATATTTATTGCAATGCTTGAATTATTCTGTTGTATGGTCTGAAGACAGAGACATGGACAAAGAGACAGGAGACAGAACTGGAAGTGGCAGAAATGAAGATGCTGAGGTTCTCCTTAGGAGGGACAAGGATGGATAAGATGAGATCATCAGAGATACAGCACATGTTGAATAACTGGGAGATGAAGTTAGGGAGGCCAGACTGAGTTGGTTTGGACATGTCCAGAGGAGGGACAGTGGGGATATTGGTAGAAGGATGTTAGAAATGACAAAACGACAAATAGAGGCGACATGGATGCAGTTAGAGAGGACATGGAGGTAGGTGGAGTGAGGACAGAGGACACAGAGGACAGAGTGAGGACAGAGGACACAGAGGACAGAGTGAGGACAGAGGATGCAGAGGACAGAGTGAGATGGAGAAGGTTGACTCGCTGTGGCAACCTCTGAAGAGGGAAAAACCCAAAGAAGAAGAGTAAATGCCATAGACACATGTCAGGTTTTGTGGTTGTTTCCTTTCAGATTATGGAACAATCAGCATTTTGCTCTGTTGGAAACGTCAGAGATCATGGTTACGTTCACTATTACTGACCTGAGACCATACGGGCTGAGTCGTTTGATCTCTGAGGGGTGCAGACCACAGAGCAAGTGGCCAAAAGTTGCCAGGTCCACGGCTGTTAACTGCTCCACTTTCAGTCTGCGTTTCCTCAAAACACCTAAAGTCACCGCTCTCATCTGAGAAGTCAGACGGGAACATTTACTTTAAAGAAGTCAACACCAAGTCTCGGACCAGGGCGGAGTTTGAAGATTCAAAGTTAACCTTTGGAGGAGTCCATTCTGTCAACGTGCCCAGATGTGCCAGCACAGCTGGATGAGTGAGGTTGGCATCCTGCAGCTCTCTGTCGCCCATCTCTGTCAGCACCGATCCCAGGGCCAGAACCTGATCTGCTCTCAGCTCCCGCACAGGACTGAAGGACTGAACCAGATCAACACATCGCTTATTCACAGAACATTAACAAATCCAGAAGACTTATAGAAAAGCTAGACTGTCTTGTTATTGTTTCTCTTGAATTTTCTGTATTCCACTGATGTTTAAAAAAAAGTAACCTTGACAGATTTGTTATTAAATGCAAGTTTTTTTTTGTTTTTTTTACTAATATATGGATGTTGATGAGGGATGAGGCCTTGACTGTGGGGAGCAGCCTCCCTACCACCTCAGACCTTTAAACATCACGATGCAGGGGAAGGTGCTCCGCATCATGAAGGACTCCACTCATCCTGCACACAGTCTGTTCCAAAAAGCAGACAGCTGACGAGCATTAAGAGCAGCTGTCAGACTGCTGAACTCGAGCTGTGTATGTATATATATATATATATATACAGTATATACTTTGTGTGTGTGTATATATATATATATATATATATATA
>JBBPBX010002738.1:66114-88012 GCA_038048925.1 Garcialebias charrua | reverse complement strand
TTAGGAACCACACACACGTGCCGCATCACCCTTTATCTCAATTAAAAACTCATTTTCATATGTCTCTACAACTTCCTAAATCAGCCACAGCCAAGTAAACACCCTCCGAAATCCTCTGGTAACGAATTGGGTCCCCTTGAGGCGCTCCGTGTCCCTTAATGAACCTCCAATTAGGGTAGAATGAGCCCAGGGCTGTGCTGTCTCACTGTGTGGAGCTTTGAAGTGTAGTGAATACAGATCAGTTGTGGCTTTGGGTGCTTGGAGAAGGCATGTAGTTTCCAAACAAAAAGGAACAACTGCAGAGAGAAAGTGTACTGAAGTAGCTCAAAGGCAACCCAGTAAATGAGTGTGTGGGTGGGAGTGGGCAGAGCGGAGGCACTAATGGGTCAGGAAGTTCAGGAAACTGACAAAAGGTCCTAGTCCTGGTTAAAGGCTTAAGTGGTCAACTATAATTAGTTTATCTGCAGGTTAGCTTGGCTAAATGAGATTTTACAATTACTGTATTTTTCACCCTATAAGTCACAGTTATTTTGCATAATTTGCATGCTCTGTGACTTATACACTGAAGTGACATATTTATGAATTTTTTCCCCCATAATTATAAACCAATTTTTGGCTGAGATATGACTGTTATTATTCATTCAGACATTGAAAATATTGAACACGACCATTTTTAGCTGTTGACACTCAAGTAGTATGGCATGCTATTGTGTCATGTTACAGGTAAAAGTGGCTATTAATGACACAATCGGCTTGCCATAGCCTGCCACCTTCGTTCTGCTCGCTGCCTGGAGCAATCAGCTTCATTTTGCTGCACCGCCCCGGCAAAATGCATCTGATTTGACCATTAAAGTGCATTTATTAAGTAAAAGTTAAGCTGAGACACACCTTTACTATAAAGTCAAGCAAACAAATAATTGCTTTTAGGTGATTATCTTGTTAAATTTTAAAGAAATGCACAGAGAGTCGTCCCTCTGCAAGTGCCGGCTTCCGTGAATCAGCTTTTGAAATGCAGCAGATTTGACAGTCAAAGTGCATTTATTAAGCAAACGTTACACTGAGATATACCTTTGCTATAATTTTGAGCAAACAAATAATTGTTTGTAAGTGTTAATCTGGTTAAATATTTGTTACAGTCCTCCCGTGCATGCTCCCGTGGCTGCCATTTGGCAGCCAGTCGATTTTTGACACAACACCGGCCAACGTTTCCGGGTTGTTAGCGGTGACACATAGATGAGATGTATATGGCGATGCGACATATTTATGGATATTGGCGCTTTATGGACTGATGCTACTTTTAGGGCAGCGCGACGTGTACGGCGACAAAATACGTTAGAATATTATTTTAAAAATACTTATTTGCTCCAATAACAAAAATTTAGATAATGTTTTTATCATTATCAACTGTTGGACTTAACCCTGCATGTGTGTTAGCAAAATATCTTATGAACTGCTGGATAGATTTTAGTGAAACTCAAAAAGAAATCCTTTGATGTACATCTACAACCAATAAACCTTTGGAGTCAACCCATTTCAAGATGGCTAATCATTCTTAGAAAAGAAAAAAGTAAAAGTTGTAATGCAGTAATTTTTAGAGATATTAGGCTGAATCTTGGTGTGGTTTATGGTTAAAATCATCCCAAACACGTACGCTAAGCACTTACTAATCTTTTGAGGTCTCACAAGATGGAGAGTGATCACACTTAATGTTATTTTAGAGATTTGACCACAAATGTTAAATATACATAATTTTTTTAAAGATGAACTTAGTTTAAAAGTTCAGCATGAAAAGCAGTCCACAAATTGCAAGACTTTAATTATTTAATCTAATTGCTTCTGTGTGCTGTAAATCTAAAGCCGTCTTTGTCCGAGCCTGAGAGTTCTTCATCCACTCTGGACAGACATCGTACTCATCCCAGAGAGCAGAAACCGTCTGACCAGGCAGCTGATACACTCCTGAACAACAGGCTGATTAACCAGGGAAAAGTCCCACGGCGAACAAATGCACAGTCAGAAACAGGGCAGACCATGTGTTGTCGACATCGCTGCAGGCCACATTCCTGACATCCCAACTGGGCACACATCCAGCTGTTAGCTCAGTGCTAACTGCTGTTAGGACTCCTGCAGCTAAATTGATTCTCCAGCTCCAGAGGTCAGAAAGATTGGCCAAGCAGGAACAGCAAACAGTTAAATCTTGATATTTAACTTCAGAAGAGTATCTATTGAGAAGATAAGCAGAATTTAGCCTCTATTGAACATAAGAACAGACTTTATTTAATTGCTTCACCACAGTTATCTGGCTAAGTGAGGATACAAACTGGCTGCACGGAGGAGGATCGATACCCGAGCGTGGGGCCAATGATGCATTGATCCCCTGCAGCTCCAGCTCTTAGTCAGTTGGTTGTTTGGTAGTGAGGGCATGTGATAGCAGCACACAATGAACACATAAACACTTCTGCACAGCTGCTGGGGCTTTTCCCACATGGTGCTCTGGAGGATAAGACATCACCTTTGGGGGTTTCCACAAAAATGAGTTATAACCCAATTTAAACCGATACGCTTCATAATTACACTGCAGAAGGATATTTTTCCCTGCACATGTTAATCTGCCTTCTTGTACTGTTGTGCTTATAGCAGGCTATTCCACAAGTTTTGTAATAATACTTTAATAGCCATGGAATTTATTTTACCAGTCACCAATTTATTAAACTCTACCATCAAGACGACACCAAGTAAAGAAAACAGAATTAATATCAATATTAAAACCAAGCATTTTATATATTTTTTTAGAAAACAAAAAAGATACCTTACTAAAACAGACAAAAAGTTAAAAGCAGATGAAACATTTACTGTATACATTAAATGAAACGTGAAAAACAACAAAACACAAAAACCTTTTGTGTTGCTAGTTCTGTTGTGCAGAGTATGAGAAGGGGATAAATCTCAGTCACCACCACAACAAATCAACTTCAATATCTGTAAAATTGGCTGTTAAGATTTATCAGCTGTGGCAACCAGCAAACAAATGGTTGTATTAGATAAGCCACTATGAAGAAATGAGTTTAAAGGGAAGTTGTGAAGCTCAAGAAAGACTTCCAGAGCTGGTGACCAAGTGCACGTTGTGAGCACTGATCCCAACAGGTTGGTAAATGGAGCGGAAAATTAAAACAGGTCCCAGAACTGAACCCTGAAGACCTGGTTGTCTTAGGAAATGTTTAGTTTAAAAACTGAGCATGACTGTAAAGGGATAGCCTGGTTAAAACAGACCCTTGTCCTTCACTTCGCTTCGGACTAGGGTCTGGACTTTCTCCATAGTGAAACGATTCTTGCTGGAGGCGTGGCCTCTGCCTGAGGAACAAAACCATTGGATCTTAGAAAAATTTTGAACAAGGAAAAGCATTCTGCTCCCTCCCCCTCTGTGCTCTGCCGAACTTGACTTTTGCTCCGCCTTCTGCTGAATTTTCTCTCGCTGCCTGCATATTCTGTGTTTATATGTTAAAGACCGTGTAAAGTAAAATTAAATTTGTGTTTTGAGTTTGTCACACGGCATAAATATGTGTTATTAATCACCCATATAAATCTGACTGATTAAAAACATTGTTTACCTTATAAAATTAAGTCTCAAAAAAGCAGAAAAATCATGATTGTGCCCTGGTCTGAAACTCTGGGGGCGTGTCAGCGCGTGGGCGTGGTTTCAGCGCAGCTGCGCTCGTGTCCTGCCCCCTCAGCTGAGCTTTGTGTGGAGGCAGACGGGTGCGCAGAGATCCATCTGCTCTGTTTGAGTTCTGGCTGTCACAGCAGCTCATTTTTCCAAGAGTTACGCTGTTTTTAGTGCACTAACAACTCTGGTTTTGTTTTTAAAGTTGAGGACACATAACTCCGCTGTTATGTGTTTAATAATAAGCGCTATTTTAGAAGATGAGCAGCGGACTCGCTGCACACGGTCCGACCCGGTCACATCGCATGCGGGGTCTGTGTTGGTGATTAAAATAAAGAGTAATCACGTTGATAACTAAGTTATCTCATCTGTGTCAGCGGAGTCACGGCGTTTCACGGCGCGCGTGGCAGGATTTCAGCTCCACGCGGATCGCTCTCACACACACACACACACGCGCGGGGGGGGCGCGGAGGTGCGCGGAGGTGCAGGTGGCAGTGGTCGCTCCAGCAGCACGCCTGGGTTTGTTTGACTCCCTCCTGCGTCTCAATGTCACAATGGAGCGGCTGCAGTCCTCCATGCGTAAAAGGAGTGAGAGGAGGGAGACGGTCGGTAGCGAGTGAACGGCTCCACCGAAGAACGCATTTATACGGCTGGAGCTGCAGGGGGTGGGGCTTGTTACCGTGTGACGAAACACGGTAACATTTAAACCACGCCTAAAAAATCCTGAAACAGAAATATCTTTATACACAGTTTGATCTATAACTCCAAAATTAATTGAGCTACAATTTTGAGACTTTTTACTCATTTACAAGATTACAATTATGACATTCACAATGTTTATTGAAGAAAATGTTGAAATTCACTTTACACGGTCTTTAATAAAACGTTAAAAAAACATGTAGCGCTGGTCAGGAGAAGACCAGAAAATATGCAGGGACTCGGGCAGCAACGTAAAACCAGAGTTTTTTTCTCTCGTGACAACCTGAGGCATTTCCTTATTCTTTGCACTCAGCGGAGAGAGAGGAGGAGGAGGAGGGAGGAAAAAACAAAAGAAAACTCCAGATAAGGGATTAAGAAGGGGAAATTAATACATTTGTGTCACATATAAAACAGTCCTGCATCGCTTTGCATCACTTTGAATGAGAACATGCGAATGCTCGCTGGCTGCGCTGGGACAGGTGGGGGCGTGGGTTAGGGGCCAAAAACTCTGCCTTCTGTTCTCTGATTGGTCCGGTCAAAAATCGGCCGGAGAAATCGTTGTCTATGGGAGAAGTCCCAGACTGTGCAGTGAAGGGAAATGAGAATTGAGCGGAGCTGCGTAGGAATGGCGAGGGCCAGGCTAGTAAAGGGATAACATTACAAGTAATTCAGTAACTGGTGTGTTTGTAACACCAATAAAAGTTAAAGCGTCACTGACATGATTTTTTTTACTATGCATAAAATTGCTCAAAATATATATTTTATCATTTTAATATGTTCGTTTTTGCAAACAAAATGATAAATCAATTTAATTTTGCTTTAAAGGTGATGGGAGCCAAGATGGTCTAGTGGCAGGGCTTTTGACTACGGATCCGAAGGTCGCGGGTTCGCGCCCCGGCCACTACCCAGCTTGGGGTGTCTATAGCCGTTTACGCATTGGCCGGCCCTCCCCGGCTCTCCCAGCTTCTAACCCGGGTTCGGCGTCTTCGCATTTACCTTTTCCGCCCGGGATCCACCCTTGTTCTGGAA
Organism: Garcialebias charrua; assembly: GCA_038048925.1. Classification (NCBI taxonomy): domain Eukaryota; kingdom Metazoa; phylum Chordata; class Actinopteri; order Cyprinodontiformes; family Rivulidae; genus Garcialebias; species Garcialebias charrua. The sequence goes on along the minus strand of JBBPBX010002738.1, from coordinate 82,626 downwards.
CCATCTTCACCGTGGTTCTTATCGGGCCGAGCCCGACAGAGCCAGTTCACGTCATGTACTGCTCTCATTTGATTCGTTGTTTGCAGCAGGGGCGGGACTCATTCAAACAACCTCAGCGCGAGGGTTGAATTTCATTCAAATTTAACTACAGAAACGAGAAACCCCTAAAACAATTGTTAGCTGAATTAGTGTTTCTGAGTTAAATTTTTGTTAATAACTGATCACAAATCAGCTTATGTTACAACGTAAATAACACGAAGCGCACACCCCTTTCCGCCTTTCAGCGCGACCTGAATGTCATTAAACAATAACTAATATTGTCTAACTGTTGCGCGCAGCCAGGGTTTTAAAATATAACGAATAATCTCTAACTTTTACGTGCAGCTAAAATGTCAAGAGGAGTGATTCCTATATGGGGAAGTTGGACACCTGAAAATTCAGTCCGTCCGAATAGCTCAACGAGTTAATGCATTGTCGTTTTGACCGGGAGAAGTGGGTTCGCTTCCCGCCTGGGACAAAGTTATTTATTTTTTTATTTTTTTATTGGAGTAAATAAAAAGGAGTTTGTTAACCAAACAAACTCCTTTTTATTTAAAAGAAAATGTGAATAAAGAAAAAAATAGTAAAATAACTTTATCCCAGGCGGGAAGCGAACCCACTTCTCCCGGTCAAAACGACAATGCATTAACTCGTTGAGCTATTCGGACGGTTAGACAATATTAGTTATTGTTTAATGACATTCAGGTCGCGCTGAAAGGCGGAAATGGGTGTGCGCTTCGTGTTATTTACGTTGTAACATAAGCTGATTTGTGATCAGTTATTAACAAAAATTAAACGCAGAAACACTAATATATATATATCCAGCTAACAATTTTTTTTTTGCCGAGTCTCCTCTCTTAAAACACGAACACTCCACCCACGTGAAGAGAGCACCCCACCCACTTCCAGAGAACTGCCCACCCACTTCAAGGCGGCTCTGCGGCAAATGCGTAATGAACGCGGGTGGCCCAGAGCCACCCAGGGGAGCCCCGGGCCATTGAGGGCTGGCCAATGCGTAAACGGCTTATGAGTGCACACCTATTTCTCCAGCTCCCCGGGCGCTTTCGGGCTGCTCACTGCACCACCTGGTAGGTGGTTGGGTTAAATGCAGAGACGAATTTCGTCTGTGTATGGGAACATATGCAGATGACAGGAATAGACATTATTATTATTATTATTAAAACTTTGCGCCGTGTTTATTCATGGGAAATCCGATTACACGCAAATGCAACATCTCTTGTAGCGGATCTGAAGTCACTCTGTTGTACTGTATGACAGTCTGATGAAGTGGATGCTCAGTTTTGTCTATAATGTTCTTCATTTGATGAAGAATCTTTCTTTGAACAATCATCTCCAAAGGTTCTAGAGGAGTCCCCAGAACTGAGCCAGCCTTCTTCATGAGCTTGTTAATCTTTTTGAAGTCACTTGCTCCTGTGCTGCTGCCCCAGCAGATGATGGTAGAAGAGAGAGCGCTCTTTTTTGTTTCATTTTGTTTTTTGAATGTCCAGAGGACCAGACTTAGCTTTTTTAGATTTTTCTACCTGGATTATTGAGCATGCATCAGGATCTCTACAACCGACTTATAGAAGATATGCATCATCTTGCTGCAAACACTGAAGGACTTCAGCTTCCTGAAGACGTACAGTCTGCTCCGTCCCTTCTTGTAGATGATTCACTGTTGCATTTCCAGTCCAGTCTGTTGTCCAGGTGAACCCCAAGGTATTTATACTTCTCCACCACCTCCACTTATTCTCCCATGATGGAAATAGGGTTGGACCTGTTCCCGTTTCTCCTGAACTCTACAATCATCTCCTTTGTTTTGTTCACATTCAAGATGAGATGATAGTTTCCACACCATGCCACAAAGCGGTCCACCCTGTACTCAGCTTCTTGTCCATCTCTGATCCACCTGACCACTGCAGTCATCTGGATATTTCTACACATTACAGGAGTCTGTTTTGTACTGGAAATCTGCGGTGTACAGAGTGAAAAGGAATGGTGAGAGTACAGGACCATGTGGTGCTCCTGAGCTACTGGCCACCTGGTTAGAGACACAATCCTTCAGTCTCACAAACTGTAGTCTGTTTGTCAGGTGGTCTTTGATCCAGGTGATTGTTGAGGCCTCCACCTGAGTCTTCTGGAGTTTCTGACAAAGCAGATCAGGCTGGATTGTGTTAAATGCACTGGAGAAATCAAAGAACATGACTCTCACAGTGCTGTCTGCCTTTTCTAGATGACACTGAGTTTGCTGAAGCAGGTGTATGATGGTATCTTCAAGTCCACACTGATAAGCAAACTGCAGTGGGTCCTGACATGTGCTTGTTTGTTTAGTCAGGTGGACCAACAGAAGTCTCTCTAGGACCTTCATGATGTGGATGTCAGGGCAACAGGTCTATAGTCATTGAGGACTGATGGGTGAGTTTTCTTTGGTACTGGAACAAGGCAGGAGGTTTTCTACAATGCTGGAACCTTCTCCTGGGTCAGGCTAAGGTTGAAGAGGAGCTGCAGAACCCCACAGAGCTGCTCTGCACAGACCTTCAGGACTCTGGGGCTGACACAATCTGGACCTGCAGCTTTATTCTGGTTCAGTCTCTCCAGCTGCTTCCTCACCTGACTTCTGGAGATGCAGAGGGGGGAGGCAAAGGAGGCATCAGCATCTTCCGATTTTGTTGAAGACCAACATGTAGAAGAACGGTCCATGACTGAGGTGGTAGATACAGTATTTGAGGTGTGACAAGACAGCCTTGGGTCAAAGGAGGATGGTATGTCTGTTTGTATTGTGACAAGAGAGGAGGATGCTGAGCTTGTTCCTGAACTGAACCTGTTGAAGAACATGTTCAGTTCATTGGTTCTGTCCAGGCTTCCATCAAAAAAAGAAAAGAAGGATAAATAAAGAAGAAGTATTTTATGAAAACGGCACACAAACTGAGAAAGAGGAGTATGATGAGGAAGCCTGAGTCAGCTGCTGTATGCAGGTGACTTTCAACTGTTTTAGTACAATAAAGAAAAACATGAAATTTGTAAAGAAGCTTACTGGTAAGTACAATTTTTATAACAATAAAAAAAACTGAAATTTGAAATACTATATGATAAAAATTACTATTCAACATGTTTTTAAAAACTGTTGAGTTCAGGGCTGTTGTCTTATTACAATTTATAGAAGAAAATAATTGCCTTTTATTTTTAGTGGACAAAACAAAGAAGGTACCAGTAATTTAAAAGCAAGAATGGAAACGAGATAAAAAAATAAAATAAAAACATACAACAACATAAAAACAAACAGTTTTTACAGTCTTCAGATTTTCGTCCAATCTAAAGGTGTGTCTTTTGATTCACGTTCCTTCCCAACCTCCATAAACCCTGGTCTCTGCGTTGACCTGGACAATGGTGACAGTGGCCTTTGTCTGCAGAGGAGTGTTTGGCAGTTTTACTTTGCACTCGTTCCTGCTAGAAAACAAAGGGGAGCACAGGCGGCCCTTTTTTTTTTTAACGACAGGACGGGAGACAGTGTTTGGCCAGCCATTTGACTAATGAACAATCCCTCCACTCCGGCCAAACGACCATATGTTAGTTTGGATAAAGCCGGCTCCCCTGTGTAGAAAGCATGAAAGCTGTTTCATCACTTACTGATGGCTTCATGTTGTGCAAACATGCACAAACCTTCATACACAGAGTGAACCGTCATCAACAATGTGCCACTTTTAAACACAACAGAACAATCAAGACAAAGCCTTGTCTGTTTAACAGTTTGTATGATTATATGCTACAGGCCGATTACAGCTGACCTGTGGGCTTTAACCTCTTTTTTAACCTCTCCATTTATACATGTCTGCTGCTCAGCCATGTCCAGAATACTAATGTAACAAATGTCAGTGCAAATCAGAGCCTAAGAAAGACCAGTGTGAGCCTGCTGTGATGGCTAAAGGGACAGAAACCTTTATGTCTGTTTGTAGGACTGGCACCATGGACTGGCCCTCGCTCCGGCACTCTGCCTCCTGTCAGCGCTAACAAAGGCTTTGCACCCATGCTGTCAGCATCTTACTGAAAAAGAGTCTGTCAACAAGCTTTTTGTCCTGTGCCTCTCACTGATTTAACATGCGTGTGCTGAGGTAGAAAGCTCACATGGCAGCCGATGTACCTTACTGCAGGAAACCAAAGGGAATACGTACGAGCGCTTTACACATGACCATATGTTGAAGGTGAAAGCAGTGTGTGCAATGTTTGAAGATGAAACACTCCCATACCATCCGTATCTCTTTGTTATCTTTGCGCAGGTGAAGGTGATGACTCCTCTTGGTTTCCTCTCCTCTCCTGCTTTCATGGGCTGTTGGACAGAAGCACAGAAGAAGAGAACACGGGTCAGAATTTAGCTTAATGGGACGACTAAACAGAAAAACACCTGCAGGCGGAAAGAAAAGTGGCACATTAGTCTTAGTAAGAACCACAAATATGAGCAGGACAAAAGTGTGAGGTTAAAAAAACACGCACACGCAAAAGGGAAATTCTAGGACACTTAAAATGCTAGAGCTTGCATTTATTATTTATGAATCACTCGTTCCCAGAAGCACACTATTATAAGACTGCTAAAGTGTTTTATTTGTGTGAATTTTTCACTTCTCAGCTCTGCGGTAAGGCAAAATTAACACAACAAAATAAGCATTCTCTTTAGTAGCACCACACCAATGTTGCATCCAAGTGAAATTGTATTATCTGCTTCCAGATATTAGAAAGTATGGCACTTTTATAAAGGTTAATTGTCCATTATTAGAAAACCCAACACACCACATTCTCCTCACAGAGTTCCTGACTTGACCTTGAGGAGCGTCTGAACTCATGCATTATTCACTGAAAGTAGAATACATCACTTTTTTAAGCACACATTGCTGACTTTAACTGTCAATGGAAGAAATGTCTCCAACCAAGTGTGTCTAATGAGCATAAAGGCTTTAAACTTTTTTTCTCCTGTCACTAAATTGCTTTACCACAACTCTCTCCCAGCAGAAAATAACGATATAGCAATGAGCACCAATTAAACTGCAGCTACTCCAGCCTCTGTGTGCAAAAATAGTCAGCGCAATTTTGACTGACTGCACTTTGGAACCAGGTTCAAAGTGCTGGCACTGACAAGCCTGCACCAAATACGGAGAGAGCTGTCTCCGAAGACTGCAAGTGTGCAGCTCTCGCAGATGGGGTATTCACTGACAAGGACTTAGGATGGAGAATATCCCCTGGAGTATTATGGCTGATAGAGCCAGCACCATCATCCCGTCAACACACCATATTGCGAGCAGGCATCACATTCAGCAAGACACAAAACCCAAGTGACAGTGGCAACAACACATCCTCCCACATACAGAATATGAGACTCTGATTGCATCTGGAAAAAGGCAATCAAAGCCCGAGTGAGGAAAAGGGACATGTCTTGGAATTGGAGAGATGCACCTGGATGATACACTATGTTATCATGCTAGCTTGAAAACAGCCACAATATCAGTAGGTCTGCATGCACCGGGAGCCAAAAAATGTGCGCTTGCTAAAGAGTCGTACAAAATATTCACCATATGGTTTAGCTAACATACCCCCAGGCAGAATAATACAGTAATCCTTTTTCCCATTTTGTTTCAGAATACTACCAAAGCAGCAGATAAGTATGTAATTGTCATTATCATGGTCTGTAATAGGACGAAGCAGCTGAGTGCTCAGATTTTACCCTGGAGCCTGTTGCAGAGGTAGACTCTTTTGAACCCCTGTTTAGAGAGCTATTAGTCAGTGGAGAGCAACAGTGTTGAGGGTCTACATTATTTTTTTGGTTTCCATGGAAACACTTTCATAGGAAAATAGAGCACCAATGGGATGCAGGAACCTCAGTGAATCGGTTATGGGGGAGCGGATAGAGATCGGCGCAGACGGCTGAGAAAGCACAACAATAGGATGAAACCTCAAGAGGGGGGAGACCAGAAAGGCCAGACCACTGAGGGCCCAACAAAGCGGGCCCAACAAAGCTGGCAACGAATGTTCATGAGAGGAAAGGTTTCCTCCTTCTAAAGAAATCACTTTCCAATTTATAATTGACATTTAGTTTCATGAGGATTGTGAGCAATTTGAACATCAAGGCTGAGGGTAATTGAATAACCTCTGCTGATATTTCAGGTCTGATGATAATGTTGCATCATCACTTTCTATCTTTTTGTGTTAGACTGAAGCAACTTCAATCAAAATGCTTGTTTCAGTTCCCATAATTCAAGTCACAACCGACAGAGCAGAGGAAACAGACCGCACTCCAAATAAAGACTTGACCTTTCCATTGTGGAACTTCTCCATTTCTGGAGTCTGATAATGGCTACTTTTATTCAAATTAAAAACGTACATTCAATTCTAGGGTTGAAATAAGATTAGAGTGGGTTTGTAGTTAGCAAAGCAGCATGAGGTCATGATCATGAAATGTATTGTCTGTTGTCACAGATCCAAGCCGTGTGTTTGTGTCCAATCCCCAACAGTTCAGGCTGCAAGGTTTAGGTATGACATCAGCCAACATCTGCAGCTCCTAAAGAGGATTGTTTTTATGTTCAGCAGTTCACTTACGTGATGCATTTATTTTTCCATTAACAGAAAATTCCCAGATATACTATAGGTTAACAACAGTAACAACTACGGTAAACATATTTGATCACCACAACAAATCATATACAACAGTTTCCAAAGCAACTGCCTCACACTTCCTGTGTCAATGTGCACTGCTGTGATATTCTACACTGTAAGCTTACTGAAACTTACTATTACAATTGTGAGCCATAAGCAAGACTAAAGACTGGTCAATCATGGCAGCTTGTTTCTAAATTTGTAGATGTGCTTAAAGAAAGTCAAGAAGTTTCTACAATCAAGACCAAGAACAGTTGGAAAGACAATTTGTGTATTTGTGTACCTGATGCAGTGTAGCACATGAGTTTAACAGGAGTTACAATCTTAAGGGCATGCACAATCTTATGGGAAATGGCTAAATCGTGCGAGATGCATTAATGGTTGGAGTCAAATATGTTGCAACAATTATATCCTTGGATAGGTTAGACATGTTCATGTTTTTAGTATTTTACATTGCTTTACAATGTATAATTTTCTTCCATTATTTTACCAATTTATATGCTTTCTTTTATGATTGTCTACTGCTGTCCTCATTCTTTGTTTAAAACAGATCTCTCTTGTAAATGAGTCCTTGAGGCTCAATGAGACTAACCTGTATAAGTAAAGGTTGAATGAATTACAGTAATGGCAAACATCAACTGATTCATCTTCAGATGTTTTATTGTCTCTAGATTATTCAAACAGTAGTCTGCATCCATTTGTACTGCCAATATGTGACAGCTGTCTGTCACAGCTGGGCACAATGTCCCCGTTTTCTAGTCCTGTCCTTCTCCTGCTGGATTTGGTCAAGAATATTTGACGGATTTTCTACAGAATAGGAAATATTTTTTTCATCCAGAGGCTCAGCTGTATATGTTTAGCTCAAAACATCTGGTTGTTCACCATCTATAGCACAATTTTCAAAATCAATACGTCACTAGATCTGAGGATTGTCATCGATGAAAGACTCCTATCACAAGAATGGAAATGTCTTAGCGGCTTTATTAATATACCCAAAAGTGGCCAAAGAATAAAACATTCATTATTCAAACAGAAAAAGTGTAGTTAGTGATAAAAATACATAAAATAAAAATTAAGATTGTTCAACAAAAGCCAATAGATAGTGAATAGATTCTTTCAGGCAGAGCAGTCAGTTACTTTTATTTCAATTTTTTTTTTGTGTGTGCACGTTGTTCATTTCACTGATTGTGGTGATTCAGCCAAAGAAACACTTTAACCATTAGGTGCAATTGGAAAACACACTGAGTGAATGTGGTTGTTTGGAGCATAGCCAAGCCTACAAAAAGTGCACCAATAGAGGTGGTTCATGTTTTCTCTTGGTCCCCTTTAATGCTGCTGATCAAGCGTTAAACTTTGACTGACATGTCAAAGGTCACAGAACAGCCGGTAATTTGGTCTGTGACATTTTCTCTGGAGACAGGAAGTGGAGAAGAAAACAAGCAGGAAGTGACAAATCTTTCATCTACAGCTTTTTCTGACATCAGCTTCTCCGCAGGTGTTAACAAACGCAAACCTTTGGACTTCCTGCGGACACATTAATAGAATTAATGGCCTCTGAGTCCTTTTGAACCTTGAATCAAAGCTTTTTAAACTCGCTTCATAAAAATGTAGCGCTAAGGATGTCATTGCTCCCTGCTGACCAGCCTTAGGCAGTCCAAATACATCACGTTGTAATGCTATAGAAACAAGAATAAAGGGGGTTTGCCAGCAGCTATATATCTCCTGAACGCCCATTTTAATGAGGCCGGTGCTGAGGCAGAATTATCATCTAACTCCATCTGGATTTATTGATCCAACAACGTTAGTCAACCGCAAAAGATAAAGATAAACCACCACGATGGAGAAACAATCCCCAACCAGATCAAAGGGCAGCGCACAGCTAATCGCTCATCCTTTCCTCTCCGGCGACTGCTTTCTTTGTTCTCCACACTACAGTAGCTCCTTTAGGGGGCTACAAAACAGTTAAGATGAGTGCTCACGCAAGCGAGGTGCAGAATTATATCAGCTAAAAGATGGAGGCTGGACCCATTAGGCAGTCTCCTGTTTTCTCAGCGTTAATCATTTTGGACTAAATGGAAACCTGATGAGAATGCAGCCCCTGGAAATGTGTTCTGAGATTGCCATTTTGATGCAAATGAAAGACGACACTGGGTCGACCTCTTTCGTGGCAAACATTAGCCAGACTTGTCTGGCTGGCTGGTTTCTCAGGCTGCACCTTGTGCGTCTCATCAAAGCGCGGCCTTACTCAGAGCCTTTCACAACACGTGCAACCCGCTTCGATAATTACACAACACCGGCTTCTCTCCTGTGACAGCGTGATGAAGGACGACAACAGAGTTACTTGTCGTTATTTTCTGTAAAAGCACGCCTGTCTACTTCAACCAGCTGCCTCATGCAACACCACACTTTCACCCAATGCTTCCCAGGCCCCACAAGGCTCACCCTGTATCTCTAAAGAACTAAGACGCCTAGGGGGCATCAAAATGCCGCTTTGAAGTGAAGCGATTAAAGAGGAAAGACCTGTCGAATTGGGATGATGGGGCTTTAAGGTTGAGAGAAGAGGAGGATCAGTGTGAGGGACAGGAAAGGCTGTGAATACCGAGCACTCAGGGCTCAAGGGACACAATTAAGAGCAACACACACAGCATTGATATCAGCAGCACAGCCTTCCAAGGCAAGGTAAGAGTTCATTACTACGCACACAAGGGGGGACGTTAAACCTAGTTTGTTCTTCGACCCCGCCCACATGCCCTGCAAGCTGTCGAACATCCACATTTCCATCCAAGTCAAATCCTACAGCTTGTGAAGGCTGAGGAATATTTAGCAGAGTGCTGGGAGCTTCAACAGGAAGTTTGCTCCGTCTTCCCAAAGGATGTTTTTCTCACAAAAACATGTCAACGGCACAGAAGACATCAAAACAGATTTGTAGTCGGTTAAAATTAGCACACAGAGCGTTGAGTTAGAGAAAGTGTTAGCTCATATCACCTGCCGCCAAAAGGCAAAGATGGAGGATTATGATTGTGCCCATGTGTGTGTCTGCATGTTTCCAGAAAACGGGTTTAATTTTAATAAAACTTTCAGAAAGTAATCCAGGGGTGGAAGTAATGAATTACAAATCCTCACATTGCTGTAATTAAGTAGACTTTTTGGGTACTTGTACTTTTATGAGTATTTCTTTCAAGTGTGTAATCAATCATAAAAAAGGCATAATACCGTATTTTCCAGCCTATAAGTCGCAGTTTTTTTAAACTAATTTTCATGTCCTGTGACTTATAGGGCGAAGCAACATATTTATGGATTTTTCCCCCCATATTTTTAGACAAATTTTTGGCTCAGATATGACCGTTTCCATTCATTCTGACAAAAAAATGGAGCAGTACCACTTTCGGAAGCTTTTACTATAATGTCAGCAAAAAAAAAATTTTTTTTTTAGCTGTTTATCTTGTTAAATTTTAAAGAAATGAAGCGTATCCACTCGCTGCGCGTGCACGCTTCGCAGCACCGACGTAGCGAAACTATTTTTTTAAATTCAGCTTATTTGACCATTACGTGCATTTATTAAGGAAAAGTTCAGCTCAGACACTTCTTTGCTATAATTTTCAGCAAACAAATAATTGTTTTTAAGTGTTACCACACACCGATCGTGACAGAATTGGCCCTTGTGGTGGTTTTTCCTCATGTTCCTCCCTCCTCTGCCCCAGTTTTTTTTCCTTGGGGGGCTTCTGGGACGCCATGGGGCGTCCGTGGGGGGAGGGTACTGTTAGGATGGCGCCCTCTGCTGGCCTTTGTCTGTTCCTTGTTTGGTCTTTTGTCAATAGGCTGGCGCCATCTGCTGGTCCTTCCTTGTTTGGTCTCCTTTCACTCAGCTCTGTATCTATGTTCTTAGTTTAATAAGTCTTCTCCTGTTTCAGTTCTGCTTCAGTTCAGTGCTCCATGTTTATACTCTTAAGTCCTCATGTAATAAGTTTAGTCTAGTTCTGCCTCAGTTCAGTTTAATCTCCATGTACCTTGACTCTCATGTCTGATCTGTGTGCCTAGTTAATTACTTCCCAGGTGTTTTGTGTTCCCATGATTAGTCCTCACCTTTATATTCTGGGCTCTCCTGCTTCTCAGGCAGGGGAGCATTAATTATGTGTAAGTGTAATCTTGTTAAAGTTCTACCGTGCACGCTGCTGTGGCCATTTGCGGCGACGCGTAACATACGCGACGCGTCAGCGGTGACGCATAATAGATGCAACGTATACGGAGGTGCGACACGTTTATGGATTTTTCCACTTTATTGGACATAATTGGACTGATGCGACATATAGGGCGGAGGGACTTAAAGGGCGGAAAGTACAGGTAATTAAAAATTACAAGAAAATTATATTTTAAAAATGAAACATAAACACCTACATTACTGTATAAATTGATGTAAAATACTAAAAACAGGAACATGTCTGTGTTGGTTTAAGCCATGAACTTAGCAGACGTAAAGCTATTTAATATTTTTATTTAATTCATTTATTCATTCATTTAAAAGAGACAAAATAAAACAAATTCATCAAAAAGAAAACATTGAATGAAAAGAGTGCAAAAAGAAGAAAAAAGTTATTATATAATTCCCTTGTTTGAAAGAATATATAAAATAACTTTAAACAAACATTCACTTAAATTAATCACTTTAAAGCTCCACAGACATGATTTTTGTACTTTTCATAAAATGGCTCAACATATATATTTATTATCATTGAACTATGTTCGTTTTTGCAAATAAAGTGTTAAATTAATGAATAATCCATTCTAAATTGGTTTAAAATTTGCGCCGTGTTTCTCCCTAAACTTCCGATATTTTCCGTCACGTGATCGTGATGTCAGATCCAGACTCTGCTCCAACGCGCACATTGAAAACGATGGAGAAAGATACAAACGCATCCGTCTAATTTAGCCATTTAAAACTTTAGATTTTAGCGATTTGTCTTCAGTGAAGCCAAAGTTATTTCGAGTGATCAACAAGAAACAGCAGGTTATAATTTTTTTTCTGCTGCTGCTGTTTTTTGTAGACTTTTCACTTCAGGAAGTGAGCAGCTGTGTGGAGTTACAGGAGCTGCAAGTTGACGAGGCAGAAGGAATTCTACAACATCTAAATCGTTTCCACAGCACTGAAATGGTAATATATTAATTAATGTTTCTAATAATTATTCAACATTAATTTATAGTTTAAAAAATTAGTCCCTTTTAAAATATTTAGATGTTTATTCTAACATACGTTCTGAAATTTTTAACTACCGGTAGTTTTTATTTGTGTATTTTTATCCATCAAGATTTTTTTATTTTGTTGTAAATTTACATTTATTTAAAACAATTTTAGATGCATCTTTATGAATCCGTTTGATTTCATCTGTCCTGTTTTGTCCAAAAAATGCAGCTGAGATGTCTTGACTGGAGACCTGTCCAGGTGTCTCTGTGATGGACTGGAGACCTGTCCAGGTGTTTCTGTGATGGACTGGAGACCTGTCCAGGTGTCTCTGTGATGGACTGGAGACCTGTCCAGGTGTCTCTGTGATGGACTGGAGACCTGTCCAGGTGTCTCTGTGATGGACTGGAGACCTGTCCAGGTGTCTCTGTGATGGACTGGAGACCTGTCCAGGTGTCTCTGTGATGGACTGGAGACCTGTCCAGGTGTCTCTGTGATGGACTGGAGACCTGTCCAGGTGTCTCTGTGATGGACTGGAGACCTGTCCAGGTGTCTCTGTGATGGACTGGAGACCTGTCCAGGTGTCTCTGTGATGGACTGGAGACCTGTCCAGGTGTCTCTGTGATGGACTGGAGACCTGTCCAGGTGTCTCTGTGATGGACTGGAGACCTGTCCAGGTGTCTCTGTGATGGACTGGAGACCTGTCCAGGTGTCTCTGTGATGGACTGGAGACCTGTCCAGGTGTCTCTGTGATGGACTGGAGACCTGTCCAGGTGTCTCTGTGATGGACTGGAGACCTGTCCAGGTGTCTCTGTGATGGACTGGAGACCTGTCCAGGTGTCTCTGTGATGGACTGGAGACCTGTCCAGGTGTCTCTGTGATGGACTGGAGACCTGTCCAGGTGTCTCTGTGATGGACTGGAGACCTGTCCAGGTGTCTCTGTGATGGACTGGAGACCTGTCCAGGTGTCTCTGTGATGGACTGGAGACCTGTCCAGGTGTCTCTGTGATGGACTGGAGACCTGTCCAGGTGTCTCTGTGATGGACTGGAGACCTGTCCAGGTGTCTCTGTGATGGACTGGAGACCTGTCCAGGTGTCTCTGTGATGGACTGCAGTGTTTCCCCTACATAACTTGCCATGGCGGGGTGGAGAAGAACAGACGTTGCGGGTTATTGGGCTTGTTTTGAAAGTAAAGTCGCTTGTTTGGGCTTGTTTTTCTTTGTTCTTTATTCTTTGTCAAGAGTTACAAGACCACAATAAAATGAGCTCCAGTAAGTGGGGGAAATATGGGAAAAATATAATAAAGATGGGAGAAAGAGCGCACTCTTAAAGCATGATTCAGGATAGAGATTAAAGAAAGTTTTTTGTTGACTTAGCTTACTATGAGTTTGCTGTTTAATTTTAATTTCATTTTTTAATTTGTACGCATCCTTTATGATTGTCTGTTGTTGTCGTTGTCCATCGTTGTCATCACTCTTAGTTTAAAATTCAGGTCTCTCTGGTAAATGAGTCCCAGAGGCTTTATTTCATTTTTCATTTTTTTTTCATTTATTGATTCTTTCATTTTATAATGACTATTATAATAACAGACACAAAATAAAACAATTTAACACACAGATAACAAGAAAATTTAAATATAAAATGAAAGGTGGCAGATGAAGAAAAAATCTTATTATATCTGCCCCTTATTTTCTAACCAACAATTCAAACAAACAATTTGATTTGATACCAAAAACAAACAAAAAAAAACGGTATAACTCATTAACTCCCTTAATCACAATAATTATTTAAACTCGTGTCTTCGTTAAACATATTTCCTTAACAATTTATCCTTGATCTTTCTTTCAAATATAATTATTGATTTAGCTTCTTTAATGTCAGTTTCCTCTTCGTTCCATAACCTAACTCCCTGAACTATTGCAGTCCTTCCTTTCAAACTAGTCCTATACCTAGGCATAACAAACATATCAGTTCCCTTGAGGTACAACAACTCAATCGTTTTACAAAATATATCTGAACATTCAAAGGCAATACATTATTATGAGCTCTATACATAATTAACAAAATATTATAATCCACCAGATCGTAAAACTTCAGTAATTTCATCTGATAAAATAATACATTATACTTGTTGGATGACGATAAGGTTTTCTGGTTATAATTCTTATAAATCTCTTCTGCAAAACAAAAATAGGTTTTGTAATTGATCTACACGCCTTACCCCAAACACCAACACAATAAATCAAATGTGGAACAATAAGTGTATTGTATAACAGATACAATGCATTGTCATTCAATAGATCTCTAACTCAGTAGAATACTGAAATAGATTTAGATTTAAAAAATTGACAGAACTTATACTGTATGTTGTTTCCAAGACAATTTTTCGTCAATTATAACCCACATAATGGGATTAATTTGTATAAATATGCAAAATGTATTTTTATTTTTAAGAGTGGATATGTTCTTCAAAGTATTTAGCATAATTTTGCTCTTTATATGTAATGCCATAATAAATGTATGTTTATACTGTTTAAAAACGGCCCTGTTTACACAATGGGGTGGGTTGCCTGTTGGGCTTGTTTTGAAAGAGCGATTTGCTTGTTTCTGTCGCGAGATGTGGCAACACTGCGCAGTGGCAGATAGAGACAAAGCCCAAGTCGCACGCAGTTTTAAGAGGAGAGCAGAGACACAACATTTCAGCCGCGCATTCAGTTTTATCCTATTGTAAGGCTTAAGAGTGTCTTCATTGGGTTTATCTCAGACAATGTTAAGAAGGGCAGTCACAGAATGTGATTGAACACAAGTGCTCTTTGAAACTGGATCGGAAAAGTATCGGCAGGTTTGATCCGATACCCGATACTTAAATAATGCTGGTATCGGATACCGATACCGATACTGGATTGGATCTGTCCCATCCCTAATTATTTCATTAATAAGGTTGAGTTCTCAACTAGAAGCTTTAAAAACATCTAAACAAAATGTGGGAGAACTTTGTCAGTGCCCAGTGGTGGGCACAGCTGAACAAAAGGTTAACGCCACTAACCCATTTTCTGCTATTACATTTTTTTTTTTTTGCTAATGCTAAACCAAAAAACAGGTTTAAAAAAAAAAACGCTGCGGGAGCCAACGATAAACCACTAAGACAGTCGCTCAGTCTGCGTCACACGTCTTCGTCAATTCCAGTTGAAGCCGCGCCGACCAATCATCTTGTCACGTGTACACGTAGTCAGCCAATAGCGTGCCCAACAGACTCTTGAACAAGCTTGTGAATTTTGTTAGCGAACTTAAAGTTGGCGAAACTTAATTCAGCAGAAGCTAATTCAGCTAACGCTTTTCAAAGTTAGTGAAAACGCTAATCCGCTAACCAAAAAGTTAGTTCCACTATTAGTGGATTAGCAGAACTGTGCCCGCCACTCAGTGCCAAGAGGTGGTGTGTAGTTGGTAGCACAGTTTGAGGCGCACATCTCCCTTTGCAAGGAATTAGCTGAATGCTCAAAACCTGCAAATGACGCAACGCTTTCATAAATCTGAGCCTGAATTTCCCCCTACATTTAAAAATGGCGTCATCACCTGGAGGCACACCTTTAGTTCAGTTTGCTGATGGTCTTTTTGTAAATAATAATAATAATAATAAATATTAGCAATAATTAAATTTTCTACCAAATTTTATTCTTAAAAAAAAAAAAGACGTCACTGAATGTTTGAGTGCGTACAAAATGGCCTGCAGACCGACCTGGCCGTATGCGAAGACGGTGGCGTTGTAGCCTTCGAAGCAGCCCTCGATTAGCTTCTCGGTGCAGTGGGTGTAGATGTTGTCCTGCTGAGTGTCCATGTCGAAGACGAAGTCGAAGGTGAAAGCCTTGTCCTTACCCAGGACCACCAGTGGCTCTCCGGGCATCACGTATGTGCAGATGTGACAGCCCTCGATTTTCTCTTTGGCCAGCTGGGGACGAATCCTGGTAAAAGACACAAAGATGGAGACATTTTAACTCTCAAACCACTCTTGGGAACATGTTCTACAAAAAAAATGTAGCTTTACAACGTCAGCATAGCGAATCTTCGACATCTGGGCACGCGTTTGATGCAGTTAACTTGATGCTGTTTTAAAGGAGGGCAGAGGTTTTTACTCAGGTGAAGAGATGAGAGCTGCTTCTGTGTGACGAGTGTGTGTCTGAGTGTGGTGCAGACACACACACTTTCCCCCGGACACAGAGCTGTCACTGTTCAGGGTGGAGGCGAAGAGACGAGCTCTGAGAAAACAGTCCCGCCCTGGATTTCATTAAGGAACCGCTCCGTTTGCTTTCACTCCAATAAGCTCACGCTCTTATTTTCACTTCCGGCTGCAGCGTGCAGAACGAGACGCACAGCTCGCCTGGAGATGAAAGATTTTCACTACCGTTAGAGGGGACTGGAGAAAATGCAAGTGGAAGCACTGAATGACTGCAGAAATATGCTAAGAAGCTCAAATTTAGCTGTTAAGAGTTAAAACAGAAGCTAAAAACAATTAAACTGAGGCTAAATGAACAGAACACGAGCTAAAGGAAGCAGAACGGCAACTCAAAGTACCATAAAGCTTTGCAGAGAGTGGTGAAGGCTGCACAGAAGTCTGTTGGAGTCAGTCTTCCCACCATCACAAGACAACTACACCTCCAGAT
>JBBPBX010002738.1:35686-55933 GCA_038048925.1 Garcialebias charrua | reverse complement strand
CCACAGCGAGTCATCCTCCTCCACCTCACTCTGTCCTCTGCATCCTCTGTCCTCACTCCAACTACCTCCATGTCCTCTCTAACTGCATCCATATATCTCCTCTTTGGCCTTCCTCTGTGTCTTTTTCCTGGCAGCTGCATTTCTAACATCCTTCTACCAATATACCCACTGTCCCTCCTCTGGACATGTCCAAACCATCTCAGTCTGGCCTCCCTAACTTTATCTCCCAGTTGTTCAACATGTGCTGTACCTCTGATGATCTCATTCCTGATCTTATCCATCCTTGTCACTCCTAAGGAGAACCTCAGCATCTTCATTTCTGCTACTTCCAGTTCTTTCTCCTGTCTTTTTGTCCATGTCTCTGTCTCCAGACCATACAACATAGCTGGTCTCACCACTGTCTTGTAAACTTTTCCTTTGACCTTTGCTGACACCTTTTTGTCACAAATCACTCCTGAAACTTTTCTCCATCCACTCCATCCTGCCTGGACTCTCTTCTTCACCTCTTTACCACATTCCCCATTTTCCTGGACAGTGGACCCCAAGTACTTGAAGTCCTGCACCTTTGTGACCTCTGCTCCTTGTAGCCTCACTGTTCCACTGGCCTCCCTCTCATTCACACACATGTACTCTGTCTTACTACGGCTGACTTTCATTCCTCTTCTTTCAAGTGCATACCTCCACCTCTCCAAGTTCTCTTCCACCTGTTCCCTGTTCTCACCACAGATCACAATGTCATCTGCAAACATCATAGTCCATGGGGATTCCTGCCTGACCTCATCTGTTAGTCGGTCCATCACCAGAGCAAACAAGAAGGGGCTCAGAGCCGATCCTTGATGCACTCCCACCTCCACCTTGAAGCTATCTGTCACTCCTACAGCACATCTCACCACTGTCCTGCTGTCTTCATACATGTCCTGTACCAGTCTAACATACTTTTCTGCCACTCCAGATTTCCTCATGCAATACCACACCTCCTCTCTTGGCACCCTGTCATATGCTTTTTCTAAATCCACAAACACACAATGGAGTTCTTTCTGACCCTCTCTGTACTTCTCTATCAACATCCTCAAAGCAAAGATGGCATCTGTGGTGCTCTTTCTTGGCATGAAACCATACTGCTGCTCACAGATAGTCACCTCTTGTCTAAGCCTTCCTTCTACAACTCTCTCCCAGATCTTCATTGTGTGGCTCATCAACTTAATTCCCCTGTAGTTGCTACAACTCTGTACATCACCCTTAAAAATGGGAACAGCACACTTATTCTCCACTCTTCAGGCATTTTCTCACCCTTAAATATTCCATTAAATATTTGAGTCAAAAACCTCACTAGCTGTGTTTCCATCCATTTTCATTTCGTATTTTGAGCTACCTCGCAAATATGTAAATACAAATTAATGCAGATCAGAAGTGTTTCCATCTACTGGCTTGAAGCGCTTCTACCAAGCCGCGCACAGCGTCATTACGTCAGACGTCAGCGTCATTACGTCAGACGTCAGCACTGCGCATGTCTACAGTAAACAGGAAGTAGCGGTTGAAAACAGAACCCGGCCACACATCTCGTCAAAATCGAGAGAATATTTCAGGTACGTGTTGCTATCGGGCGAGTTGTATTTATTCTGTCATGCCAACTAGTTTTAGCGATGTTACATGTTGTCCGGAGCGGAAACAGCTGAACGTCACGTGACGTGAATTTTCGCTACGTCAGAAATGAGTCGGAAAATGTGTTTCCATTTGTCGTTTAGCGCATCTCAAATCCCAAAAACCACCTCAAGCGAGCGTATAAACTTTTTAGCGTAATTCAGGAAGTAACCTCGCAATTTGCCGTTTCCATTAAGCTTTTCTGCTGCGCTATTTCAAATTGCGCAGCTAGAAACCTTGATGGAAACACGGCTACTGCCACCTCTCCAAGACATTTCCAAACCTCCACTGGTGTGTCATCAGGTCCTACTGACTTCCCCTTCTTCATTCTTTTCAAAGCTTTCCGGACTTCACTCTCACTAATCTTTCCCACTTCCTGGTCCCCAGTTTCTATGACCTCCACTCTTCTTTCTCTTTCATTCTCTTCATTCATTAGCTCCTCAAAGTAATCCTTCCATCTTCCCATCACACTCTCCTCACTTGTTAGAACATTCCCATTCCCATCTTTAATAAGCCTAACCTGCTGCACATCCTTTCCAGCCTGATCCCTCTGTCTTGCCAATCGGTACAAGTCCTTCTCGCCCTCTTTAGTGTCCAGTCTCCCATACAACTCATTGTACGCCCTCTGCTTTGCCTTAGCTACTTCCCTCTTTGCTCTATGTCCCATCTCCTTATATTCCTGTCTCCTCTCTTCAGTCCTCTCACTGTCATATTTCTTCTTGGCTAATCTCTTTCTTTGAATGGCGTCCTGCACTTCACTATTCCACCACCAGGTTTCCTTATCTTCCATTCTCTGTCCAGATGACACACCAAGTACCTTCCTACCTGTCTCTCTAATTACTGTTGCTGTAGTAGTCCAGTCACTTGGAAGCTCTTTCTTACCACCCAGAGCCTTTAATAGCTCGTCTCTGAATTTCTCACAACATTCTTCCTTCTTTAGCTTCCACCATTAGCTTCCACCACTTGATACACAAGTTCAAATTATTTAATTCAATCAAACTTTAGACATAAATGGTTTGTTTAAAACCTCCTTTATCTACAACCTTTTGGAGTCGAGACGATTCAAAATGGCCCCAGCAGCCATCTGACTTGAAAAACTACAAAAATGGCTTCAGTTTTACAGCCGTTGGCACCGATCAGTCGTCTCTCCATCGCTCTTAGGTGCTACAAAAACGCTGCTTCTTTAGCTTCCTGTCTCTTACAGGCTTGACTTCTCAGACTTCTCAGATTCTATTGATAACGCTTTATTAAAGAGAAGCTTGAGGCGTTTTTAGTTGTAAGAATTAAGAGGAGGTCAATATTAATACTGACCTCTTTATCCTTAATTAATCTACTTATTCAGATTGAATAGTAAATTCACGGATTCTGTTCTTTTTCAGTTTACCCAATATTTCTGTGATCTTTATGATGGATAAATAAACAGAGCCATTAAGTGACAAAGACGTTAACTTAGTTTGATATGTCAAAGAGACACTATCATTTATTTAAAATAAATCAACTAAATTAACACCATTACACTTGATTGACATGATTTCACTTTCTTTCAAATTAAAACGTCAGCACACTTGATTTAACACAACAGACATAAATACTAGATGTTACACATATTTAGTCTGAGGGGCATTTCAGCTTAAAAATATAGTTTCCAGCTTAGGTTGAGAGGGAAAAGAAATAGGAGGAAAGATTTAAGAAGAATTGGGAGGTTAAGAGAGGAAGTTTATCTTGCATTTATGAAACCAGATGACACTCTTCAGTACGCGTCCAGCTAAGATATCATCACACCTCCAGCAAGCAAACAGCTGCTCCTTTACCTTAAGACGTCCGCCTTGGTTCTGGTAAAGAGCTGTGGTCAACTTTAGACTGACGAGTCGTCGGTCCCGCAAGTCCAAGCTGGACTCCACGAGTGTTTACCTTGTCGGTGTCGGTGATACTCGCTTTCATCGGCAAAAGTCGTGGCAGTCGTGGTTTCTTGGCTCAAGATAATTTATTCCAGGAAGGAATAACAAACGCTCGTTCGAGGTGGACTCATAACAGCCTGTTATCAGTCCTTAGCTGAAGACGCAGGTCGTTAGCTCTTGACCAAAACGTACCCAGCTCTTGGGAAAGGTTCACATCTCTTTGAAATTCCCAACAAACTCTCTGGCGCGTTCTCGCACAGTTTAGAACTTAAAGAGCAGGCACAAAGAGAGGAGTTCACTTGTCTTATCAGAACCCAAGGTTACAGCAGCAGAGGGAAATTGTTTAGGAAAAGACAGAGCAGCTGGAGCCTTGTTCATGAAAAACAACGGATTAAACTGTCTTCTTATTTCTAAACAAAACAGTCGGGTCTCTGTGACCCGCAATTTCACCTTTAACATAGCAGTGAACACAGTTTAACTCTCACAGAATAACACAGCTTAAAAGCACACATCATGAAAATGACAAAAGTTATTCTTTTGATCACATCAGAATAAAATCAAAGATAGAAATAGTCTCTTTTGGTGACTATATTTATCAGATTACAGCTAAATGAATGATTTTGTAGTAAATGTCTTGCTTTACTGAGTGGTCAGTAAAGGTCATCACTGGACAGTTCAAAAACCTTAATTTGACCCTGGGTAGGTCCATTACATCTCCCCCCTTTTGGAAGCCATCGCCAGTCCTTGGGGATGGGGTCCAACACGAAAGGAAACCTTGAACTGTCTTTGATCTTGAAGTAATCCAGCAAGTGGAAAAGAAAAATCAAAAATTATAATCCCATAAAGTTTTGGAAATTCCATACTGTTCGGAGGTAATCCCATTGCGAAAAGCTTTTAATCCTTCGGAAAACAAAGTCTGTTAACTCTTGGAAAACAAAGTCTGTGATCCTTTGGGAAACAAAGTCTTATAATCCACAGCGGTAATTCCATAGCAGTAATTCCACAACGATTAGCTTTGTTGATTGATCAGCACCAATTGTTTTCATAATCAGCATGTAGAGGGGATCCCTCGATTGACGCAGAGGAGGCGACCCTTGGATGGAGGTTGAAGACCAAGCGTTGGAGCTGCAGGTCCCACATCGAAGGTTGTTGGCTGGTTGGTTTCCAGTCAGTGCCACTCTGGTTCTATGTGTCATGCAATTATGTGGTTTTTTAAGGTGGGCTTATGATTGGGATTTTACATTAGGCCTTACCTATATGCACCTGGTATGTAAGCTATCATGGTTTAGATCAGCTACAATTACCAATTAAGGGGTGGATCAATTCTGTAAAATTAGATATAGGGATTTGTACCTATAAAATTTTGGAGGGCTTCTGTAACGAAGGCCTCTAATTCCAAACTATTCCTCCATTCATTACTTAGTTTAGGTTAAACTAAAATAGAAAAATGAAATATAGTTTGATCTAAATGTCTGTTGTCTTTTAGACGAACGACGTAGGATTTGGTATTCCTAATAAATTTTGAAGTCTATGGCGAGACTCATCAAAATGAATAGACAATCTAGAATAGAAACGATCGAATCGGTTCAATTTAGAAATTGTGAGACCAGTGTAGTTTATTGTACCTTGAGCAACTTTAAACTACATTGACTCTTCAACGATTGAAACTTAACAAAACGAACTGCATGTTGGCATAGTTAAATCCATATCATTCATTAACCAATGTTAATACAAAACCTTTTTGGCTGGGAGTGTTCAGAACCAAACAATATCTCAACTAATGACAACAGTAATGACTAAACAACAAGGAAACAACGTTTCACTGCTTCGACACACTCTTGTCGTCAGATTCCAAAGTGCAACACACAAGAAAAACAGGTCTCAACTTTATGACCGAGGTCAAATTAAATCTCGTGGATTTAAACGGTTGTTAAGGTTAGTTTTTTGTTGTGGGTTTTAGGCTTAGCGTTTCTAAGTTCAAATTGGACAATGCGACTTATAGGGTGGGAATTATGGTAGTTTAAACCTGATTAGTTTATTTACTAACTTGTGTTTGGACGACCTTATTATCCCATGAAGTCGGTGTGTTTGTGAGATCTTTGTCTTTTGTGGAGTCATTGAACGCCTTGTAAGGTTTGATCTGATTTCGATGTACCCATTTAGCAATTGGCTCTTTGCGGCCTTTGCTGATTTTGATTTCGTAGACGACTGAGGACACTTTGTCTGTTATCAGATGAGGTCCAGTCCACCTGGGCATTAGTTTGCGGGCGAGAGTTCCGGTCTCGGACCCTCCTTTCCCGGTTGCTGGGGCGAACGTATAGTACCAGACTCTGTCTCCCACTTGGAGTTCATTGTGAGAGGCCTTCTGGTCGTAGTACGCCTTGCGTCCTTCAGCGGATTTTTCCAGGTTTTTCTGGGCGAAAGCAAAAGTGTTTCTGAGGTGTACATTCAAATCTTTGTCTTTGGCATGGCCTAACATCACCCCCCTTTGGTCATGGGGGACCACGAACACAGGTGAGGACGTCCGTCCATGGGCACAAGTTAGGATGCCACCGTTTAGTTTAAACTGTTCGCGCAGCTGAGAGAAGACGGTACACAGGAATCGTTTAGGTTTTGGCCAACGTATCTTCTTACGTTTACCTCTTTCCGTGTAATTCAGGTGTGTCACAACTGTCGGCGCAATCGCTGGTGTGTCTGATTGTACAGACTGCGACGGGTCACTGTCGTTGTGTGTGTCTTCCCACCTCTCGACTGAAGAGGGGCTCTTTGAGTCTGTAAAAACTATGTCATTTCTGATTAGTTCTAGACACAAATGTCCCTGAACCAAGGTTTCATCGAAAGCTTGGCTGATAGCCGATTTACCTGTCCCAGGGGACAGTACAGCAACCTCGGTGTGGGGTCCTTGGATCTCCACACCTTTCTCTACCTGTGGTAGGTAATGTGAGTTTGCCCCCTTCTTGTCTGATGAGGGGTCCTCGTAATCTGCAACAATGATGTCCAAGTGACTGTCAGCGTTTGGATGACTGTCATTTTCTGGACTCAGATGCCCTTGAACCAAGGTTTCATCGAAAGCTTGGTTGATTGCCGAATTACCTGTCTCAGAGGACAGTACAGCGTCTTCGGTGTGGGATCCTTGGATCTCAACACCTTTCACTACCTGTGGTAGGCAGTGGTCAGGGAGTGCTGAATGTGTCAGCTCACAGAGGAGGTTCTCTTGTTGGGCCAGAGTTTGGTCCAACTTTTGGGTCTCTTCTGTCTCACCTGTAGTTGAAGGTTCACTTACCGGGCTCTCGTCCTCGGATGAGGTGTCCCGTGTGTCCTTTGCGGTACCTGCGGTTAGGCAGTCTGTATCACAACTAGGAGGCACTTTTATTGGCAGGGGTTTTCTCACTGTGCTCCACATTTTCCGTCGACCATAATCTATAATCGCGTTGAAGCGGTTTATAAAATCTTGGCCAACCAAAAATGGGAATGAGTCAAGTTTAGACACGTACACCGGGTGGCGTAGTGTCATTTCGCCAATCTGCATGTGAACCATAGCCATAGCTGTTAGGGTTGTTCTCGTCTCTGCGAGACCCTGTAGCTCAATAGCACATTTCTCAAAGGGTATTTGCCTGTCAACACCGTTAGCGGCGGTCCTCAGCTCCTCGAACAGCTTGGCCGACATAATAGTTATATCAGAACTGCCATCCAGGAGGGCTTCACGCTCAAGGACACCTTCCAGTGTGATAGGCAGGTAAGCTTTCTTAGCCACCCCCCTTTGTATAAAGTTACACAGAAACCTCACAGGTCTTGGCCCACGTTTCTGTTCACGTGTGACTCTGTCTGTGTAATCTTGTTTACTGTCAGCATCTTGTTGGCTGTCAGCATCATGACCTTCAGGATGTTGTTGTGTGTCAGCAATTGGTTTGCTGTCAACATCCATGGCAATGTTGGTAGTAGTGTGCGCTGAGTTATTTGTGTGCTCTGAGTTATCAAAGACAAGGT
Organism: Garcialebias charrua; assembly: GCA_038048925.1. Taxonomy (NCBI): domain Eukaryota; kingdom Metazoa; phylum Chordata; class Actinopteri; order Cyprinodontiformes; family Rivulidae; genus Garcialebias; species Garcialebias charrua. The sequence continues at coordinate 48,407 of JBBPBX010002738.1, read as the reverse complement.
CACGCATTGTACCAGTTTGGTCATCCTCTGTATCATACAAGTTTTCAAACAACCAACTTATGTCCACTATCTCATCAGAGCTTAGAGGTATGGTGCCTTTTTCCTGGAACTTCTGTGACCTTTTGCTACTCCCGGACTGTCCAGTCCGCAGTGCAGGGGCAGGAGCTTTGCTCGGTGTAGACCGCGGAGGGTCACTTAAAGAGCGGGCGTCCACCGTTTGTGGTTTTTTGCTTATCTCGGGCAGCTTCGTCCGAGGTGCAGGGACAGGGCGTGTGCTCGTCCTTCTCAACCATATTGGGTCTCTTAACCACTTCGGGTCATAGTTCCAGCGGGCATCGACATGTGGTTTGTGAGTTTGAGAAACATGTTTCTTCTCGCCTTTTTTAGGAGAGGGAGTTGATGAACTTATCCCTTCCAGCTCCAGCGAGTGGGATTTGACCTTTTCTTGGTAATGTAGTTCACGTTCTGGTTTTGTTTTTAACCAGATCGGGTCATTGTTTTGTCTGTGAGCGTCACAAACATTTACAGCACCCCGTTGTGTTGTTAATTCGCCTAACAAACGTTCGAACTCAAGTTTTTTTCGGTGATCTTCTTCACGTTCTTGAATGCACTTCTGCTTTAATACTTCCAGCTCTTCACGCCTTGATGCGATCAGCTTGAAAGCTTCATCATAATCGTCATATCCCATCTTTGTTTTGAAATTTCTCCAAATTAATGAGAGATGTTTGTTTGAATCAATAAGACGGTATTCATTATAGTGTATGCAAATAAATGCTTTCTTAGCGTTGAGTTACTTCACTAAAACAGCTTCCTGGGTTTATTCCAGTAATCTATAAACAAGTCTTTCATTCATTCAGTACCTTTTTATTTATTTTAGGTTTTACCTGCAATGAAACATATGGTAAGTTAAGCCTTTGTGGCCGTATTAACTTAATAGACCTATCTTTTAAAACAATTACTATTAAACCACGCTTAATGTTTTCTGTCTTTCACTCAAACGCCTTCTTAAAGATTACAAATAAATGCAATGTTAACACTAAAATGTTAGCAGATTTTGTTTTATTTTGCTCCAAGAGAATGTATTTCAGTTTCAGTAAAACCTTTTGAGTTGCCGCAGTTATCTGGATTGAAAAATGTAATTTTGTTTGTTATTTTAAACTTTTTATTTAAAATAAACTGGAGTCATTAATTTTACACAGAAAAACGTTAAAAATGCCATTTTTAACTAAAAGTGTACAGATGTACAACAATTCTGTTTAAAATTCAGAGATGCGAAGAGCTTAATGTGGAAACGCTCTGTTCTCCATCATTTTTATTTAATTTGAAAATCAAATAAAAATTCCCTTTTGAGTGTCATTATAAATCTCTTCAGTATTTAAAATGAGCATAAATTGTTTGTCTGTACCTCTGTTATTCTAAAATTTGTATTTAGAATAAACAGGAGTTTTTGTTTGTGTACAGAACAATTTTAAAAGCTGGTAACTCACCATAAAAATGCTGACTTCTTATGATGTTTTTGAGAAAACTCATCTGTCAACGTCTTTTAACCAACAGGGGGCAGCTTCGAGTCACGAGGAGACTAAATTTTTCATTCAGTATTTAAACTAAAACTACCTTTTAGAGTTAGTTTCTAGTGTGTTCGTGATAAACGCTCGAACTGCGGTCTTGTCAGAGACAAATTTATGTTGTTAGACAGTTTAGATGGCTTAAATGAGTTTTTAAACGCTCAGTGAAATCTCTTTTCACCGTGTGTGTGTGAATGTGACTGCTTGTCGCCCGAAACGCATCAGGAAATGACGACACAAATAGGCGGGTCGACGCAGCGCGTCACCAGCTCTGCTGTGCTGAGCGAGGCGGAGCTCGCTACACAGATACGTGACGTCAACCAATCAATCACAGTGCTTGTAGTCCTTTTCCCAAGCAACCATGGTAAATGTAGTTTTCTAACCTTCGACCAATGAAGTACCGGAAATGACGACAAAGTGGGTTGGTCGCAACGGCGTGCGTTCCCACTACAGCGAATCAGCGTTCGCTACGAGTGATTGACAGCTCCCAGCTCTCGTTTCATCCAATCACAGCTCATAAACAAACGTGTACTTGGACACGTAGCTCTAACGTTAGCTCGCACAACAGACCACAACTTTATAGACTCTTAAAACAACTCAAACGCTTCAATTTAACTCCCCAAAACTCTGAAACATGCGGCGAACACACCTAGACAGGCCAACTTAGTTACGCTCAGTAACACAGCACTGCAGCTGTTGAACAAACACGGACTCACTCGGAGCGCGTAAAGGTCGGTTCCGGTCCACTTCGTCGTGGAGCAGAAACTTGGGTCTGAACAGAACCACTATCCGACTACGTTCTACAGTAATATGCTTCTATGACCTGCTCTAACATGAAAAATGCCACAACAGCAATCTTGTAGATGTTAAATTAGCTTTCAGGCTTCTGACTCGGCGGTCAAACAAAGCGTTGTACAGGAGTCTGCGTGAACTGGACCGAAACGACCAGAACCACCACAGACCACGGCTGACAAAACTTCACCTGAATGCTTCCAACAGCGTCTAACAGAGTTGAAACAATAATAATCTCACAGCTTCAAATGATAAAAACATGCAGAATCTGCCTGCTTTGAACACTTCCAGCCAAAATCATTATCCTCAGAGTTTAAAACTTGGATCCACTTATGCAAACATGACGTTACAGTTCATGAGAAACCACAGAAATCAATAAACTTTCAGAACCGGTACGGGCCACCAGATGTAAGAATTATGAGGAGGTCAATATTAATACTGACCTCTTTATCCTTAATTAATCTACTTATTCAGATTGAATAGTAAATTCACGGATTCTGTTCTTTTTCAGTTTACCCAATATTTCTGTGATCTTTATGATGGATAAATAAACAGAGCCATTAAGTGACAAAGACGTTAACTTAGTTTGATATGTCAAAGAGACACTATCATTTATTTAAAATAAATCAACTAAATTAACACCATTACACTTGATTGACATGATTTCACTTTCTTTCAAATTAAAACGTCAGCACACTTGATTTAACACAACAGACATAAATACTAGATGTTACACATATTTAGTCTGAGGGGCATTTCAGCTTAAAAATATAGTTTCCAGCTTAGGTTGAGAGGGAAAAGAAATAGGAGGAAAGATTTAAGAAGAATTGGGAGGTTAAGAGAGGAAGTTTATCTTGCATTTATGAAACCAGATGACACTCTTCAGTACGCGTCCAGCTAAGATATCATCACACCTCCAGCAAGCAAACAGCTGCTCCTTTACCTTAAGACGTCCGCCTTGGTTCTGGTAAAGAGCTGTGGTCAACTTTAGACTGACGAGTCGTCGGTCCCGCAAGTCCAAGCTGGACTCCACGAGTGTTTACCTTGTCGGTGTCGGTGATACTCGCTTTCATCGGCAAAAGTCGTGGCAGTCGTGGTTTCTTGGCTCAAGATAATTTATTCCAGGAAGGAATAACAAACGCTCGTTCGAGGTGGACTCATAACAGCCTGTTATCAGTCCTTAGCTGAAGACGCAGGTCGTTAGCTCTTGACCAAAACGTACCCAGCTCTTGGGAAAGGTTCACATCTCTTTGAAATTCCCAACAACTCTCTGGCGCGTTCTCGCACAGTTTAGAACTTAAAGAGCAGGCACAAAGAGAGGAGTTCACTTGTCTTATCAGAACCCAAGGTTACAGCAGCAGAGGGAAATTGTTTAGGAAAAGACAGAGCAGCTGGAGCCTTGTTCATGAAAAACAACGGATTAAACTGTCTTCTTATTTCTAAACAAAACAGTCGGGTCTCTGTGACCCGCAATTTCACCTTTAACATAGCAGTGAACACAGTTTAACTCTCACAGAATAACACAGCTTAAAAGCACACATCATGAAAATGACAAAAGTTATTCTTTTGATCACATCAGAATAAAATCAAAGATAGAAATAGTCTCTTTTGGTGACTATATTTATCAGATTACAGCTAAATGAATGATTTTGTAGTAAATGTCTTGCTTTACTGAGAGGTCAGTAAAGGTCATCACTGGACAGTTCAAAGACCTTAATTTGACCCTGGGTAGGTCCACTACATAGTAAAAAGGAATTCATTGGATGCTCACACTCACAAGCATGTCTAATAATGCCCATTTAGCTACACACAAAGGGGTTCTGTGAGCTTCCACCCATGAGACAAGTCCTGTTGGGGCCCTGCTTGTTGTCTGATTACTGCGATTACAGTGAAGGGAAGCAAAGAAACACAAACCTCCACCTCCCTCCTGCCTTTAGAAGTTTAATGAAATAAAACAAATTGACCAAGTAAGTACGCAATTAAGAGCTCAGCACACACAAACTCAATAAATTGGAAATATAAATTGGAAATAATTAATCTAAATATAGCATTTCTGATTACGTTTTGTCTATTTGATAAAAAATAAATAAAATTGAGACGAGTCATTCTGCTGCCACGCTGCTGCTAAGGTCATCCTTCCTATTAAAGTGCTCACTTAGCGATCAGCCAATCAAATCACTCCCTAGAGATGCAGCCAGACCTCAGCGAGCATCGTCATCAACTCTAAACTGCAACCAACTCGTCAACTCTCCGTAATCCATCTTTTAAGGCACCGACACGAGCGGAGTCTCCGGACACAGAAAGGCACACACCTGAGCCAAAAAGGTAAAAGTAGAAAACGAGTAAATTGGTTTAAGATTAGACCGTCTGACGTCAACATGACACATACTTTTAGACGCCGAGACACTTCAAAGCAACGAGTAACACAGCAGGAAAACACAGGTGCTGGTCATAAAATTAGAATATCATGAAAAAGTTGATTTATTTCAGTAATTCTATTCAAAAAATGAAACTTGTATATTATATTCATTCATTACACACAGACTGATATATGTCAAATGTTTTATTATTTTAATGTTGATGATTATAATTGACAACTAATGAAAACCCCAAATTCAGTATCTCAGAAAATTAGAATATTGTGAAAAGGTTCAATATTGAAGACACCTGGTACACTCTAATCAGCTAATCAGCTCAAAACGCAAAGGCCTTTAAATGGTCTCACAGTCTAGTTCGGTAGGCTACACAATCATGTGGAAGACTGCTGAGTTGATAGTTGTTCAAAAGATGACCACTGACATCTTGCACAAGGAGGGCAAGACACAAAAGGTCATTGCTCAAGAGACTGGCTGTTCACAGAGCTCTGTGTCCAAGCACATTAATAGAGAGGTGAAGGGAAGAAAACAATGTGGTAGAAAAAAAATGAACAAGCAAAGAGATTAGGGCTGAACGATTTTGGAAAATAATCTAATCGCGATTTTTTTTCTATAAATTGCGATTGCGATTTAAAATGCGATTATTTTTACTGGTTCTGTATTAATTCATATCACTAACGACGCAACTGTTTTTTTAAAATCAGATAATTAATGCGCTTTTTCACGAAGAACGTTAGCTTGCTGAGCTAGCTGCTAACAGGGCACCGTCAACAACAGACCCGGTCACATGACCAGCTCGCGCTCTGTTTATCTCGCGCGGTCTCGGTGTTTCAGCCTCTAAGATCAGATACACGTTTAAATGAGCTAACTTACCTGAATTTATAACTTTTATGACTTCTGTCGAGCCTGGAGCAACTGTGTTGGAGCGCACGGTCTCCTCCTCCCTGCTCTCTCTCTGTTTTGCTCCGCTCAGAGCTGCGCGCGGCCAGAGCGGTTCACTACCAAATCTCGTGACCAGTCAAATCGCAGCCCATGCGATTAGAGAATTGCGTTTTAACATATCGCGAGATAATCGCAAATGCGATTAATCGTCCACCCCTAATAGAGATTACCATACCCTGGAGAGGATGGTGAAACAAAACCCATTCCAAAATGTGGGGAAGATTCACAAAGAATGGAGTCAATGCTTCAAGACGGGGCGGCCGTGGCGTAGTGGTAATGGCAGTCGTCCCCCGATCGGAAGGTTGGCGGTTCGAATCCCGGTTCCCCACACCATGTGTCGTTGTGTCCTTGGGCAAGACACTTAACCCCGAGTTGCTCCCGGTAGGACTGGAAAGCACCTTGCATGGTAGTCTGCCGCTACCGGTGTATGAATGTGTGTAGCATTCAATGTGTGTAGCACTTTGAGATTTTCACTAATGAAAAGTGCGTTATAAATTGAATTCATTATTATTATTATTATTCAAGAACCACCATGCACAGACGTATGCAAGACAAGGGCTGCTGACCAACTTTATGGAGATGCAGATTTCATTTTCCAACAGGACTTGGCACCTGCACACAGTGCCAAAACTACCAGTACCTGGTTTAAGGACAATGGTATCTTTGTTCTTAATTGGCCAGCAAACTCTCCTCACCTTAAGCCCATAGAAAATCTATGAGGTATTGTGAAGAGGAAGATGAGATACACCAGACACAACAATTCAGAAGAGCTGAAGGCCACCATCAGAGCAGCCTGGGTTCTCACAACACCTGAGCAGTGCCACAGACTGATCGACTCCATACCATGTTGCATTGCTGCAGTAATCCAGGCAAAAGGAGCGACAACTACCAGTAATTATTGAGTGCTGTACATATTCATACTTTTCAGTTGGCCAACATTTCTAAAAATCGTTTTTTATTGGTCTTAAGTAATATTCTAATTTTCTGAGATACTGAATTTGGGGTTCTCATTAACTGTCAGTTATAATCATCAACATTAAAAGAAATAAATATTTGAAATATATCAGTCTGTGGGTAATGAATGAATATAATATACAAGTTTCACTTTTTGAACGGAATTACTGAAATAAATCAACTTTTTCATGAGATTCTAATTTTGTGACCAGCACCTGTATAATGGCGGTTCTGTAAAATGGCACAATTTTACGTCAGTGGAGCATCTCGCAGCTAACGAGGTCATCTGAAGTTTGGCATCATCGTTGAAATATTCAGAGAATGTTACTGTCCCTGACCATCAGAACCCAAGGTGGCTCCAAGAACACTTCTAAAACTCAACTCTGAACCAGATTACCATTTAAAGGTTTGCCCAAATGTTTTGTTTTAGGGAGAGTTATGACCAGTCAATCTCACATTTTGAATCCTTTTTTTCAGACAGTGAATGCACCATTTCTAAATGGTCATAAGGAAAATCCAGTTTTCCTTCCCGTTTTGGAATCCACTATCTTTAAGCAGCTAAAGGACATTTTCATTGTGTTTCAGATTTTGCAAGAGTAAATAGTCTATAAAGTAATTTGTAATTTCTGGAAGTTGTTTAAAAATAAATTAATTTAAGTTGCTGACAGAGTCAGTTGGTGCATTTTTCTGTTTTGAGGCTTGGAGTGCGAAGAAGCTATAGTCTGTGTTATTTTTAGGGAATTTGCTTTTTTTAAATCTGGGCTTTTTAAAAATTTATAAATACTTCTTATTTATGTTATTTGTCGATTTCCATGCAAGCAGAAAAAGCTCTGTAACCTGGTAATGTTTTTCAGCAGTTACAATGATTTTTTTAAATGTAAAAATAATCTTAATTTAGTTTTAACTAGATTTTACAACAAATATTCTGTAGGCTGTTCAGGAAAGTTCTTGCAGCAGCATTGGGATGGCTATAAATTGCAATCAGCCGGTCAGAGGTGTAAGAATAAATGGGAATTTGGATTCAGCCTGGAAAATGTGATCAGTTAATCGTAAATCATTATACTGTATTCCCGCTCATCTGGATTGGTAAATGTGTATTTCTACAAGTGAAGAATGACAACCTGAACATGTAATGCAAGAACAATGTATTTAAAGACCGTGTAAAGTGAATTTCAACATTTTCTTAAATAAACATTATACTGTAAATGTGATAATTGTAATGTTGTAAATGAGTAAAAAGTCTCAAAATTGTAGCTCAATTAATTTTGAAGTTATACATGAAACTGTGTATAAAGACATGTGTGTTTCAGGATTTTTTAGGCGTGTTTTAAACGGGACCGCGTTTCGTCACGCGGTCCTCATTAGTATAGCCCTACCCCCTGCTGCTCTAGTGATATAAATTGTTCTTCGCATGGGTGGAGCCGTTCACTCGCGACTCGCAGATAGCATCAGATAGCAATAGCATAGATATTTTGTTCATTGTTAGCTAGCTAATCAATTATGCCTCGTTCCTGCATCTTCCCAGGATGTTTTAATGGTCAGGGCACCTGCTACTGACCGTCTCCCTCCTCAGCCTCCGGACACCGCCGCCGCCTTTCCTGTTTCTTTTCTTTCTTTTTTTTATTGCTAAGCCTGTGCCCTACAAGTTCACAAGCTCCTTTTTTGCTAAGAAAATGCGACAGGTCCATTGCATACTTAGTTATCAACGTGATTACTCTTTATCTTAATCACCAACACAGCCCTCTTTATCTTAATCACCAACACAGCCCCCGCATGCGATGTGTCGGGTCGGACCGGTGCAGCCGCGCGAGTCCGCTCATCTTCTAAACACAGAACAGCGGAGTTATGAATTATAGTTGCGTCCTCAACTTTAAAAATAAAACCAGAGTTGTTTGTGCACTAAAAACAGCGTAACTCTTGGAAAAAGGAGCAAACAGAGCAGGTTTACTGATGAACCTGTCTTCCTCCTCCACACAGTTCAGCTCTGAGCGAGAGAGTCCTCCTACTTGCTCTCTGAGCTGCAGAACTGCGCTGAAACCACGCCCACGTGCTGACACGCCCCCACAGTTCCAGACTAAGGGAAAATCATGTTTTTTCATGATTTTTGACACTTAATTTTATAAGGAAAACAATGTTTTTAATCAGTCAGATTTATATGGGTGATTAATAACACATATTTATGCCATGTGACAAACTAAAAACACAAATCTAATTTCACTTTACACGGTCTTTAACTAGTTTGCTTCAAAATACAGTACGTGTTTTATATTATTGTTCACATTCTGCACGACTTGTGTTGTTCTGTCAAGCCTGGATCAGGTTGTGCTCTCTGTGGGGCCGTTATGTTGGTCCAAAGATGGTTTCAACGACACACACTCTTCCGTTTATGACTCTGCAGGTGACACATTGTTCTGAAGCACTCGATTTGTGTTGAGGTGAACAGACAACCGGTGCAGGCAAAGAGGTAAAAGGTCAGTGTAGAGAAGTTTACTGATGCAAAACAAAGCTCAAGGCACTTTCAAGGCAAATAAATTAGAACTAACCAACGCTGAACTGGCAGCGGAAACGATGACACCAAGCAAACATGAGCGAGATCAGACAAAGAGCTGAGAAAACACGAGAGCGTGAACAATGGGAAGACTAAAGTGAGTGAGTGATGAGTAACAGACAGAGGGATCTAAAGAGGCTAAGAACATCCTGAGGCAACACAAAAACCAAACTCCATACAGAAATCAAACGCAAAACGTTAAATAACAACACAAAGCTAGGGATGGGACAATAGATTATGGGAGGTTAGAGATTTTGTTGGTGATCTGCCAAAGCAGGACTGACTTTAGCATGTTATCTGTTACAGCACCCCATGATTTCTGTTAGGAGGAAAGTGTTTACGTAAACGCAGTTAGACGTTATCCTGAAAAATGTGAATATTGGTTAAATTAAAACAGCTAAAAATAGCTTAGCACGATTAGCTAACTCAAGCTAACATATCACGTTAGCAAACTTGAGTTAACGTTAGCTTATTACTGCGGGTAACCTGAACTAATATTAGTTCATCTCTTCAGCAAACCTAAGCTAATGTTAGCTGGCTAATTCTGGCTAACTTGAGTTGCTAACGTATATCACTTCAACTTACGGTACTCACGGTAACATTAGTTCATCAGTTTGACTATCTCAAGCTTACAGTAGCTTTGCACTTTAGATAACACAAGCTAAGTGAGTTTATTACTTCAGCTTTTCAAAGTTAACAATGGCTCATAACTTTCGCTAACCCCAGCTAACAACTGCTTTCCAATTTAGGTTTTCCAAGCTAATGTTACTTCAGCTAACTTGAGCTAACCCAAGCTAATGTTAGTCTATGAATTTTTTCAACCTTTGTTTTTACATGTTAGTCTCATTGAGCCTTGGGGACTCATTTAAAACTTCAGCTAACTTAATATAATGTTGCCTTATCGTTATGCTAACTCATGTGACTGTTATTGTTAGCATGTCTTGTTTGCTAATGTTAGCTTATTATGTTGGATAACTAGAGCTAACATTACGGTTCTTTAGCTAACAATAACTTAGATCTTCAGCTAACTTCAGCTAACATTAAATTAGCACTTCAGCGGACCCATATACAGTACATGAAAACAGCACAAACAAAACGTTGGTTTATTACAGACTTTGTAGCTGTATGTGCGGAATAAAACTAATAATGACACTTGGCCTGTTATCAGCTAAACTTTACACTTTTATCCTGTGTGGGTCAAGCTAAAAGATGTGCAGCAAAATATGGAGGTAAAAATAAAGCCACTGTGTATAAAACACAGCGTGCGTGCCATTATGTGGGTCAAATATGACAAAGATAATAAATGTTGTACATTATATTTTTGTTCCCACTATAAAAAGTGTAATTTTCAAGTTTTGTATGAAGCACAAAAAATGCACAAACTATTTAATGTGTTACCCTGATGCATGCTCAATAATCCAGGTAGAAAAATCTAAAAAAGCTAAGTCTGGTCCTCTGGACATTCATATTTAATGTGTTCAGAAATGGTAGTCTACCTACATGCTTTGAATTTTTCTTCTGTTTAAACATAAATTAAAAAAACTCCAGCATGATCAGACACTAGTGCGGCGAGTGTGTTAAAGGAGGTGGAGCAGCGTAACTTGATTACATAATACAGTACACACATGGACAGAGAAAGGATGAGCTTCTTTTAGCCATAAGGTAAATGTGAGTACAGTACAGTATTTTTACTTTGCTGGGTCTGCCGGTGCAGTACCTTTGAGCTAACTGACATCTAATGGCATCGAGAAGAAAAACGACAAAGAGATACAAACAGCAACAACAGAAAGTTGATCATAAATAAAGAAAAAGAAAAGTAAATGTAGATAATTAGAAATTATTAGCACTAATGTTTTGTTAAAACTCAAAGCCTGTTCTAAAAAAAATAGCTTTCTGTGTATCACTACGCTTCAGTTGCTTCATGGATATTTTTTATGAAATGTAACATCGGGTCATGCATGCGTGCACAAACCGTATGAGCGCAGATGGAGCTCTTGGGTCAGAGCAGCAGCGACACTAACAGACTCTACAGAGGTCAAAGGGCGAGGCTCATTCAAGAAGGACAGTCCTTTATTTTGAAACATTTTATGTGAGAGTCACATATTTTAAATACATGTACATGAAAATATGATTTAAAATGTTTAAGTTTAAAGTTCACTTTATCTCTAAGGGGGAAAAGGGCATAAAAAGAACTGCTCCTGCAAATAAAGTTCCAAATATTAAAAACCTAAAAACTATTGAAACAACTAGCATTTTAAGCAAAAACAAGAGTAAATGAACTGAACTGAAATACAGCAAACCCCCTAGTTACGACTCCATCGACCTACGAACAACGGGACCTACGAACGTATCCTATTTAATAAAAATATGAAATTACTGTATTAAAAAAAAAATTAAAATTTTTTTTTTTTTGTTTATTTTTTTTTGTGTTTAAATGTTCTTAATTTCATGTGTACATCACTTTGTTGCAGCTGTGGTTGTTTTAAAGGCTTTATAAATAATAATTATGATAAAAATGATCATTTCTGATCATTTTTGAGCAATCTTGGGCAACAGGAAGTAGGTCTTCAGTTTACACGGTCACAAATTAATGTAGAACACCGGACGCCATTTAGGTTCAGTCACGGGGGCCTTTGAAGGTCTCCAGTTTAGACGGTCACAAATTACTGTAATGTAGAACACCGGACGCCATTTTAGGTTCAGTCACGGGGGCCTTTGAAGGTCTCCAGTTTAGACGGTCACAAATTAATGTAGAACACCGGACGCCATTTTAGGTTAGCTGCCCGGCGCCGGCCGAAGACTGGTGACCAGGATGGCTTCATATGGATTAATTACGAGCTGGAAACGTCTCTGTGAACTTTGTGGATGTCTCAGGCAGCAGCGGATTTATCGCTGATCGTGCCAGGCCGCCGCGCGAACACCTCCGGCCAGGCTCTGGCCTGGCTAGCTCCAGAAGCTAACACGGGAGCTAACACGGGAGCCGGCCTTTTGAACACTTGTGACCAGGATCGCATCATATGGATTAATTACTAGCTGGAATCGCTCTGTGAGCTCTGTGGACGTCTCAGGCTGGAGCAGGAGCTGCAGATTGATCGCGCCGCCGCTCCAACACCAGCTCATGGCTTGGCTAGCAGAAGCTAGCCAGCTAGCTAACACAGGTCTGGAGCAGCTGCGGTGGCTCGCCGGCCCCCGCGCTGCTCGGCCCGAAAACAATCAACGCATGGCAACCTAAGATGTCGGCTTTGACCATCTCAAAGTAAGAAAATATATTTTTATTTATTCTGTAAATGTGAATAGCAATGTTTAACATTACAGTACACTACTGTACATGCTTAAATGTGTGCGCGCGCTCCGTTAGCATGATAATTTAAAAAAAATAATAATTTTCACCCCCTAGCTACGGCAGAATCGAGCTGCGAACCGTTCTTAGGTCCCTAACTCGTTCGTACCTCGGGGGTCACCTGTAGTTGTATCTGGTACGCACAAGGTTCAGTATCCTACATACCTGACACGTACCACTGATGCAGACAGGGGTGTACTAGGCT
>JBBPBX010002738.1:14268-35451 GCA_038048925.1 Garcialebias charrua | reverse complement strand
AAACTAAACAAATTAAAAAAACAGATTGTAATGTTAATACTAAACAAATAAAAAAACATATTGCAATTTTTAAACTAAACAAATAAAAAAGCAGAATGTAATGTTAAAATTAAACAAATAAAATAACATATTGCCATTTTAAAACTAAACAAATAAAAAACAGATTGTAATTTTTAAAACTAAACAAACAAAAAACTTATTGTAATGTAATGTTAAAACTAAACAAATGAAAAAAATTGCAATTTTAAAACTAAAATAAAAAACAGATTGTAATGTTAAAACTAAACACGTTAAAAAACAGATTGTAATTTTAAAATTAAACAAACAAAACCATATTCTAATTTTAAAAATAAACAAAAAACAGATTGTAATTTTAAAAATAAACAAACAAAAAGCAGAACATACAGGAGGCGTCATCAATGGAACAAAGGTCCATTGATGTCTATCATGAACATGATGATGTCACATAGACATCAATAGATCAAAGGATGCCATCATGTCACACAATGTTGTCATGTGACATCACCGTGTGACATCATCCAACCTTCTATATATTCCAGAACGCGTCTCAGAAGCTCATATCACTTGCAACTCTTCCCAGAGAAGCATTGTTTTAGTGTAGCACGTTTTTGGCTGTGAATTTTGGAAAATGTCTTATCAGAGAAGACCCAATCCAAGACAAGTCAGGAACCACGGAGCCCAGATGGGGCAACCGTCTGTCTCTCACGAGATCGATAGGCTGAACGCCCTGCTCACCGAGTCTAATAGAAGGTCGTTCAGCGAGCACCATCGTGCAAACCAGCTGTCGAAGGAGCTTGAAGACACCAAAGCTCGGCTGGAAAAACAGAAGCACATCAAGGAAGTTTTTATTCAGAAACTGGGTGAGGTCGAGGAAGAAATGGAGAGACTGGAGAGATATTTCAATCCAGAAACTCCAAGTTCTGCCAGGATTGGCTCCAAGGTACATAGTACCATTCAACGAATGACTTTGAACTACGAAGAACTCAAAGTGGCTTACGTGAACAGCCAAGAGAAGTTTTCATCTGAACTCCGGCTGGAGAAAGAGAAAACTGAGGCTCTCCAGCGGCTGCTGGATGAAGCCAAATTGGTAAATGATGAAATGAGCAACAAACACCAAGTGGAAGTTGCCTCACTTCGTCTTCACGTTGTGGCTTTACAAGATCAGGCCACGGAAAACAGATTGTTTCTTCTGAAACTGTCTATGGACAAGGAGATCCAGGCTCTGCGTACAATGTCAGAAGACGCAGAGAGGAAATTGAAACAAGATCTTGAGCCGATGTCAACATGCTGTGAGCAGCTAAAAGTGGCTCACGCCATGAGCCAAGAAAAGTTTTCATCCGAACTCCGGCTGGAGAAAGAGAAAACTGCGGCTCTCCAGCGGCTGCTGGATGAAGCCAAGCTGGTAAATGATGAAATGAGCAACAAATACCAACTGGAAGTTGCCTCACTTCGCCAGCAGGCTATGACATTGCAGGATCAGGCCACGGAAAACAGATTGTTTCTTCTGAAACTGTCTATGGACAAGGAGAGCCAGGCTCTGCGTACAATGTCAGAAGACGCTTGGAGGAAATTGAAACAAAATCTTGAGCCGATGTCAACATGCTGTGAGCAGCACAAAGTGGCTCACGCCATGAGCCAAGAAAAGTTTTCATCCGAACTCCGGCTGGAGAAAGAGAAAACTGAGGCTCTCCAGCGGCTGTTGGATGAAGCCAAGCTGGTAAGTAATGAAGTGATCAACAAATACCAACTGGAAGTTGCCTCACTTCGCCAGCAGGCTGTGGCATTGCAGGATCAGGCCACGGAAAATGAGCGCCAAAAGGATCTTCTGAAAGTGGCCATGGATGAGGAGATCCAGGTTCTGCGTAAGGTATCCAAAGACGCAGAGGCCAAATTGAAGAAAGAGCTGGAACAAATGTCAACATCATTCGACCAACTCAAAGTCAGCAACGACTTGGATGTTGAGGCGCTTGGATTAGTGTCAAAAACGTTCCTAAACCAGCTCAGCGAAGAGATTCAGGCTTCGGTCCATCCCAGAGAGAAGAAGAACTCTTTCTGGAAGAGAACGAGACGTTTCTTCGGTCTCGGAAAGTCTGGAAGTTGGAAGAAAAACAAGAACGCTTCCACCTGAAAGATCTTCTCTTCCGCATGCACACACACACACACACCATAAACACACACAACATTTAAACAACTTTACAACACAGACCAGTGATTTAAAAAAAACAAGCAGCACGGTGATGGCAGCCGAACACTGTTACCATCGTGCTGTGTGGGTTTTTCCCCGAGAACTCCGGTTTCCCCCACTTACACTAATTTATTCACTGGTCATTACACTTACACACAAAACACACACACACAACATATACACACACACATCATACACACAACATATACACACACAAAACATACACACACACAACATACACACACAACACACACACATCACCCCGTTGAATCGCCACCTTATCGTGGTGGAGGTGTTTGCGTGTCCCAGTGATCCCAGAAGCCATGTTGGTGGGGACTAAGTTTGGGGCCAGACTAAGAGCGATTCAGAAACCTTTGTCTTTGTTTATTATTGAAAAACATGGTTGGACAAGCTAAATATTTCAGAACATAAAAACTGCAAAACTACCAAAAGTCATAGCTGTAATGTTTAACTACGGTAGGTCTAAAATGTCTTCAGAGAATAAATCATGTCGTCTGGACCAGTGATCTGATCACTCTGAATCTCAATAAGCCTTCAGACAATGAATAGAAAGTTCTAGACATTTTCATGTTGGCAAAGATTAGCTGTGATGGCCATCTTTAATTGGCTTATCCCCAAATATTAGTCCGTTGGAGAGATTACATTCAAATTCAGGGACATCAAAGTCCATATGACATCACAATGTCTATGTGACATCATCTGTGATGCCACATAGACATTGATGTCCATGCATCAAAGTCCATATGACATCACAATGTCTATGTGACATCACAATGTCTATGTGACATCTTTACAATAAATAAACTATACTGACAATAATAAANATATAATATATGTATATACAGTATATATATTATAACTAATGATCTAATCATTGTATGATGAGCCCTCCAAATTTTATTTTTTATTAGTTATTTCTAAGAACAGTTTTCAACCTCCCCCTTTGAAACAGTCTTCTACACTGTTTCACCTAAGTTTACAGGCAGTTGAAAAGATAAGTGTTGCTATAATTTACTAACACACAGTCTGAGTATTAGTTTCATAAATATATAAAAGAAATAAAATAGTGTAGTTGTAACAGGCCTACTACAAATATTCAATCTAGGTTTTAAAAGCATAAAGCTAAATGTGAAACAAGTTCTTATATAATTTCCTTCTAAAAAATTTTACCATTAACTAAATTTCATCCCTTGTAGCAAACCACACCCACTAAATGAGCTCCTTCAAGGCAAAGGCGACAGGTTTCTCTTGTGAATGAGTCCCTGTGACTCATGAAACTAACCTGTAAAAACAAAAAGTTAAATGTATGAAAAAGTCAGCATTATTCATCTTCATATAAGGTTTTGAGATAATAAAACACTTTTTATCTCAGAGTAATTGGAAAAGGGCAAGTAATCCAAAAAACCCACATCAGTACTACCCTTACTCCACTAAAATCATGTGACATGCTCTGGCACGTCTTTAAAAATGAGCCTATGTGAGTGTTTATTGTGAGAGCAAACTGCAGTTTTGATCATGATACTAAGGTCATCGGATGGCCCTCACAGACCAAATGTGGGGTTCACCTCCACCAGACTGCAGTTGGTGGTGACTTTGGTTCAGTTGGACCACCGGCTTTTCTGTCATTGGTTCTCTCTCTTTGTCTTGAGACCTATTCAGCCTATGTGAGCTTCAGCATACACCGAGACTGGACTAGATGCTCCTGCCATTGACAAATATACAGGACCCCATCTGGACATAAAAGTTCAAGTATGGCACATTTTCAGTTTGTTGTTACTGACAGTTCTTTGTTTGGCTGACAGTTCTTTGCTGTTGTTTTCAGTAGTGACATTTGCTGTTATCACTTGGCTGACGGTTATTTGAAAATTGTTGTTGGTTGTTTCAGTAGTGGTGTTCTTAGAAAAGTCACATTGACCCAGTTTCAGTGTCAACCTGTACACATATGAAATCTGATCCGGCAAACAAAGACCAGAGGCTCAAGGTGCAAAACTCAGATGCATAATGTATCTGCCTTGGCTGAATTCTAGCTTAGTGGAGGTTATGTGTATGTGTTCTGTGGGCACAGCCAGACTTACCTCCCCGTTCCACAAACTCTGTCTTCTCAGGCTGCTGAGAAGGAAAAATAGAAATAAAATGCAAATATTAAAAGCCAGGTTCAAAATAATCATCTGTTAGCAAGTTCTATTTTGGGACATCAGCATTTACCTTCAACAGAGCCATCCTGCATCCTGGTTTGCACAACGGATTTTTTAAAAAGCTCATTTACATAAAAATTGAAAGCATTAATTTAACACTGAAACCAAAACCAAAACCAAAACCAAATTCCCTATATCCTACTGACCATCGTAAAATCTTCTATTATAAACAATGTACTTAATGTTTTCTTAGAATATTTGTTTTGACTTACCGCCTGTCAGTGAGGACCACTCTCTGGTCTCCTTGTGTACTCGTAGGACATGTGTAAAATCTCAAGATTTTTAAGGTAATTTTATTTAGCAATTAGAATTGTTGCTTTCGTATCTTATTTTGTGTAGGTCTTAAAGGTCCACCGACATGATTTTTTTACTATTCATAAAATTGCTCAAAATATATATATTTTATCATTTAAATATGTTCTTTTTTGCAAACAAAATGATAAATCACTTTAATTTTGCTTTAAAAGTGATTTTGAACTTCAAGCTGTGTTTAATCATGGGAAATCCGATTACACACGAACGCACCATCTGTGACGTAGTGAGAGGCAGAGGGCTCTGGTCTCTTTAATAGCGGACAATTTAAAACCAGATGAATTTATCAATCTATGTGAAGATTTGAGCTATTTGTCTTCATTTTGGGAAGCAGAAAATAGTTTGGGTGATGGAACAAGAAACAACAGGATCTAATTTAGGTCTGATGCTGTATCAGACTTACCTTCATGTGAGCTGCTCATACCGCGCACTGTGACAAGCCCAGAGCTCTGCCTCTCACTACGTCACAGATGGTGCGTTCGCGTGTAATCGGATTTCCCATGATTAAACACGGCTTGAAGTTCAAAATCACTTTTAAAGCAAAATTAAAGTGATTTATCATTTTGTTTGCAAAAATGAACATATTTAAATGATAAAAGATAGATATTTTGAGCAATTTTATGAAAATTAAAAAATCATGTCAGTGGGGCTTTAATGATCATTTAGTCTTTGGTATCTTTTAACCTCCCTTAGGAGTCTGGATCAGTTACTATTCCATTTTCTTTAGAGCTGAAAGTCATTTTTGTGACTTTTTATTTACATATTTAAGAAAAACAACATCAAAGTTGGATTTTAACTTTAATATGTGTTTTTACTTCTGAGGGGTTAACTATGTTGGTGTCTGTAGTTAACCTTTATTGCTGGAAAGTTACTTCTAATAAAGCATTTAATTGTTGAAAAAGAGGATATTTGCTTTAATTTTTAAATCGAAGCTATTTTAGTAACATCTTTTTAATATCAATGGATATTTACATTAGTTTAAACAGCTCTTAATATTTGAACACATTCCCTATATTGGTAGAATCATTTAGAATCAGTGGCGGCTGGTGATTTTTTTTTATGGGGGGGCGCCATAATTTTTTTTAAAGCATGTGTAGAAGTATGCATAATTATGTTTGTATACTGTAAAGTAAGTTTGTTCATGTTTTTATTTGTATATATCAGGTGTATCCATTTGTATAACACTATTATTAATAAAACATGGTTCATCTTCACCTTGTTTGAGGCATCAGTGTGAAAAGAGAATGGGAGTGTTCTGCTTCCACTTTTCAATTTTTGGACAACTTCTATCATATTCTGTTATAATTATTTTAGTAATACAAGTTCATAATGTAAATAGAATTGTGAGGGTCCAGACTTAAATAAGGACAAAGGTGTTCAAAAATCCACCAAATAATTCAATTTAATAGTTCCAAAAATAAACTAACAAATAATTAAATTTCAATGAAAAATAAATCAAAAGATAATAACAAATTTGGGCCCAACTTAAACAGGTCAACTGAAGTCTAACAAGGAGGAATGATTCCAGATTAGATTTTAAATAACTGATTTATGGGGAAGAAAAATGATCTATTTTACTGTGATCCACCTGATGAGCTCCACCTATACTTAAGGCTGCAGTCAAGTCCTACTCTTCGCTGGAGCATTGATGCCTACTCATGGTATTTATGCTTCTAGCCAGTTTGTGAGTACAGTACTTTGAGAGACACTTACCTTGTTTTTTGTTGTGTTTCCAGTCCTCGTTTCCATCTTGGTCCTGGGACCAGTTCTCACCCACAATGGATTCCACCGTGGAGAATCAGCTAGAAGATATGCACCACCCATGGCCTTATTAAAAAAAATATTGAAAGATTATTGAAAGACTATTCAGTACAGCAGGACAGATTCTCTCTCCCAAAAGAGACAGACTGGACAAAAATAATCTTCTGAACTTGAACAATAAATTCTTGCTGCAATATTAAAATGTGTCAGTTCATGGGACGTTAGGAGACAAGAGATGTTTCCAAATGACTCAACACTTGGGTCCAAGTTTTGCAAATGGTGTCAGGAAGTTAAAATATTGTTCACTATTGACCCATTACAAGGTTGACTAGACAGTATTTTAATCAGAGTTGATGACAAACTGGAGTTGAAGTGATCAATGTCTATTCCTTTGTTAGGTCTAATGCTCCTTTTTTCATCAGACAACTTTTACTTCAATGTTTTTACTGGTTTTATTTTGTGTTAAATAAAAAAATTCAGAGGTATAATCATTCCTCTTTCTTATTTTATTTAATGACATTTAAACTGCAGGTCATCCCTGAAATTCTGGCACACACACAGAACCACAAGCCCAAGTGTGAACGGTGTCACACAATAAAAATATGCACACTTAATGATACTGTAGGCCATTGCGTTAGGTAATACATTCAGCAAGTACTTTTACTTTAATACTTTAAGTATTTTTAAAAGCAAATACTTATTTACTTTTACTTAAGTAAAAACATTAATGTGGTACTTCTACTTACACTAGAGTACATTTTTGTCTGTTTATTTGTACTTTTACTTAAGTACAGTGTTTGAGTACTTTCTCCTCCACCACTGCTTTTAACTAGCATTTTGATACTTTCAGCAAAAAAATTGCTACTTTTAGTGTTTTGCTACTCATCAATATTTTCCTCTTTTTGCTGAAGCTTAGCAGTTTAAGCATCTGTCTTGTAGCTACTGTCAGGAGATGTGGCAGAGTGAAGAAATATGTTTATAAAAAATGTTACATACTGAACCTTTAACACAGACACTGAGGAGTAAAACAGTTCATGACATGAGCTGAAGATGGACAGACAGGAGTCGTCTTCAGACATTCGGGTTTATAATAACTAGCAACTTTTATAATGTTGTACAATACACCACAGATAAGCACAGCTAGTAGCTAGCTACTGTTGACTGACCCAACACACCACGTCACGCACACAGAGAGATCAGCTCAAACTTTGCTCATGTAGCGATTCATTAAACTCACTTAATATTACTTGCTTACCTGTGTAGAAAGGCACCATTAATAATTACTGCTGTTTCAACGTCGCCGTGTGATCAGCTCTGACACAGAGATGGTCCCCCACTCCGGCCCCTCCTCCTCGGCTAACCAGAAACACACGAACCGCAGCGATCACGAGACGAGTCCAAGCCTCCGGGCGACGGAAAATGCGACCTGTACAGTCCAATAGTTTTGGACAGATGGGACATAAACTGCGCATGCGCTTAGCACTAGTTTATAATTAGATTCAATGGAAAAGCCGTTAGCGTGTGGTTAGCGGCGCCCAGCGGGGGAACCGGAAGTACGTCACAATCAGAAAACGTTTTTTGAAACAAACATCATTACTCATAAATTATTTATCCTACACAACTAAAAACATATATGCATACATTTCGAAATATTTTTATTTTATTATTTCATTTTTATTAAAAAAAATTAAATCTTCAAATGGTGAAGAGCTGCAGGTTCCAGAGGGGCGGCGCCCCTAGCGCCCTCTAGTGGCGGCCGCCGCTGTTTAGAATGACTAAACTGAGTGTTTCAATTTAAAATGTAGTTAAAAAATTTATTTGACAAGAATACATTTTTATTTTCTTTATTTTACAAGTGTTAAAGTTTTTCATCTTATTTGAACTTATAAAAACTGAAATTATTGTCAATGTTTAAAAGAATTGTAGGCTAATTTGTCTAAAATGTGTTATCCAGAAATGCTGAAACTTAATTTGACCTGTTTATGGTGTTTAATTAAGTTACTAAGCTTTTATTAAGGTTTAAAGCTCCCCTGACATCATCTTTTAACTTTCCATAAAATGGCACAACATATATATATATATTAAGATTGACCTCTGATCGTTTTTGCTAAAACAATGTGAAATTAATGAAAATTCCTCTCCAAAATAGTTTAAAATTAGCGCCGTTTTTTTACACGGTAAATTCGGGTTTTTCCGGTCACGTGATTGTGACGTCAGATCCATCTCTCTGCTCCAACCGCACATTGAATACAATGGAGAAAGAGACAAACGCATCCGTCGAATTTAGCCATTTAAAACTTTAGATTTTAGCGATTTGGCTTCAGTTCGTGAAGAAGAAGTTATTTTGAGTGATAAACAACAAACAGCAAGGTTTCTTTTAAAACAGCTTTGGTCAAGGTTTTCAATGATATTCTTGTATCAAATGATTCTGGTCAGTTTGTGGTACTTGTACTCCTTGACCTTACCGCTGCTTTTGATACCGTCGACCACAGTATTCTCTTATCACGGCTTGAACACTGGGTCGGGATCACAGGTGCTGCATTAGACTGGTTCCGCTCATACCTCACTGACAGAAGTTTTTGTGTTAAGGTCGGGAACAGTGTATCCCCTTCAGTGTCTCTCTCCTGCGGGGTCCCACAGGGCTCTATTCTCGGTCCACTTCTCTTCACGCTCTACATGCTCCCACTGGGGACCATCCTCAGAAAACATGGAATATCATTCCATTGTTACGCAGATGATTGCCAGATCTACCTGCCACTGAAACCAGCGAATACAGGGTCCCTCCACTCTCTCCTAAAATGTCTGGACGACATTAAGACTTGGATGGCTTCAAACTTCCTAAGTTTTAATGACCAGAAGACTGAAGTCATCATCTTCAGCCCTAGCTCAGCTGCCGCCTCTGATGAAATAAACTTGGACTCCCTCCAGCCGTACCTCAAACACTCCGTAAAAAATCTTGGGATGGTTTTTGACTCGGACCTTAAGTTCGATAAACAGATCAGCTCCGTTCTCCAGAAGAGTTTCTTCCAACTGCGGCAGGTTGCTAAGCTCAAGCCGGTGCTGTCCAGACCTGATCTCGAGACACTAATCCATGCATTCATCACAACCCGCCTGGATTATTGTAATGCACTGTACGCTGGGATCAGTCAGGCCTCCTTCTCACGCCTCCAGCTCGTGCAAAATGCAGCAGCTCGGCTTTTAACCGGTACACGTAAGTTTGAGCACATTACACCTGTTCTCTCCTCCCTGCACTGGCTCCCCGTGCGAACTAGAGTCGACTTTAAAATCCTGTTGTTGACCTACAAATGTCTGAATGGCCTCGCTCCCCTCTACCTCTCTGAGCTGCTGGAACCATATGTTCCACCGCGGGCCCTGAGATCATCTGATCAGATGCTCTTGGTGGTTCCAAAAACACATCTGAAGCTCCGAGGAGATCGGGCGTTTTCAGTCACCGGCCCCAAACTCTGGAACAACCTGCCCCTCAACATTAGACAGGCCTCCTCCCTTCACTTGTTCAAATCCCTGCTAAAAACCCATCTGTTCTCTCTGGTGTTTCATACTGTGTGAGCTGACGTAGTGTATATGTTTTTACTGTTTTCATTTTAATATTGTTCCTATACATTTTTATTAGACTTTACTGCTGTTAATATCAGAATTGTTACTACTGTATTGATGTGTGATACTGTTCTGTAAATTTTTTGAGCCTCTTTATGTTGTGTGTGTGTGTGAAGCACCTTGATAGCAGTTTATCTGTTCTAACTGTGCTATATAAATAAATTTGACTTGACTTGACTTGACTTTTTGTCCGTGTTGCTTTTTTTTCAGGAGAGGTTTCACATTCATGAAGTGAGCACCAGGTGTCAGCAAAGCAGAGCAATCTACAGTGCTCTGTAAGAGTTATCACGATAGCTTTGCTGACATCTGGTGCTCACTTCATGAATGTGAAACCTCTCCTGAAAAAAAAAGCAACACGGACAAAAGAAACCTTGCTGTTTGTTGTTTATCACTCAAAATAACTTCTTCTTCACGAACTGAAGCCAAATCGCTAAAATCTAAAGTTTTAAATGGCTAAATTCGACGGATGCGTTTGTATCTTTCTCCATTGTATTCAATGTGCGGTTGGAGCAGAGATCTGGATCTGACGTCACAATCACGTGACCGGAAAAACCCGAATTTACCGTGTAAAAAAACGGCGCTAATTTTAAACTATTTTGGAGAGGAATTTTCATTAATTTCACATTGTTTTAGCAAAAACGATCAGAGGTCAATCTTAATATATATATATATATGTTGTGTCATTTTATGGAAAGTTAAAAGATGATGTCAGGGGAGCTTTAAACTGTCAATAATTGTAGTTTAGTTGAATGTAGTACCTTCTTTGACCACTATTTGGGTAAGGTGTCTTTAAAGGAAAAGGCGGAGCTTTGATGTTTCTCTTTCTGGGTCAAACGCTTCTCAAGATCAGTCACGTCCGGCCTATAATTATTCAGCATTTATCTACAAAAGCACTTCCTAAAATTGGTAAGCGAATTCTCAGCTTCTTTTTTGCAGAGAAAACACAACTTTAAAGTGTTTGGGTTTACAGTATGATGATATTTGCATGGATTTGGATGGATGAAGTGTCGCTTAGCCGACGTTGGCTTTGTTAGCCTTAGCTTAGCTCAGTTTAGCTGCTATTCCCGATCCAAAAACGTAATTTTGGATGTTTTCAAATCTGATCTTTTTGCCATTAGATTTTCGCTATAAGAAACGCGACTTTGTCGGTTTGTTTTAGTGAACCAGATTTGGGCTTTTTACCGTTTAAAGTGCTATTAAATGGGCCGTTAGTGATTAGTTAACAACGCTAATGCTAACGGGAATCCACTGCAATATTTCAGATTTTACCTTTTGTTAAGTCTTAAAATCTAAAATATTTGGATTAAATTTTTGAAAACAGGATTGATCAAATCCTAAAATCTTAGAGTAACATTCGGCTGTACTCATTTGGTTTAAAAATGCATGCAATTATTAATTTCAGGCCTTCAGTTTTAGCTAAACATCCTGATGAATTTAGAGCACCTCTGATACTTTTCAGAGATGAAATCATACATCTATAATTATCTCATAAATGCAGAAAAATACAATGATTAACGTTGATGCATGCTCAATAATACAGATAGAAAAATCTAAAAAAGCTAAGTCTGGTCCTCTGGACATTCAAAAAGCAAAACAATTTGAATGTCCAGAGGACCAGACTTAGCTTTTTTAGACAACGATTAACGTTTCAGTCAATTATTTAGTCACGGTTTGACAGACGCAGTGTGGTTTCAGCAGCTTAATTCAGAGTTTTTCCTGTGTTTTTAGGAGAAAATCCATCAGCAAACCAGATCAAACCTTCCGGGGAGCTGGACCCACTCCATGTTTATGAAGTCATCTAAATAAAAATCTGTTTTAACACTAGTGCCTTCATCTCTTTAGTTTTTTCTGCATTTGCTTTATTTAGCTCCCTTTTGTCAGTGCAGTTTTTATCTTGTAAGTTAGTAATCATTAATTTTCAGATATCTGGTTTTAGTTTTATCTCTATGTTGTTATCTGTTTTGTAATTTACTAAATATTTTATAGAATCTGGGTGTGTGTTTTGTTTTTTGTTTTTTTGGCTCATAAATTTTATATTTTTGTTTCTACCTCTAAGAGATTTTTACTCTTGTTTCCCATGATCGTTAAATATGTCTTTTTGCATTATGTTCTACTAATATGCAAGTATGTATGAGCAGTTCAAATGGAAATGCTTCCAAACAGGCCCCCCAGTACCTCCTAAAAACCAGTCTTCTAGACCAGCTACAGTATATACAGACATTCTTTACAAGTTACAGTACTGTATAGGACAGGCAGCGCCTTGCATGGCAGTCTACCGCTACCGGTGTATGAATGTGTGTATGAATGGGTGGATGGTTGGTACGGTGAAGCGCTTTGGGGCCCCTCAAAGGGGGCTGGAAAGCGCTATATAAGTAAGCTCTATTTACCATTTACTTTTGTTGGTTGTAACTTGGACCCTGTGTACACAATTTTGTTTCACCACATGTACCACATATGATGCAAATTGCAATAAAGAAATTTTGACCTTGATATTATGTGACAAAGCGTGCAATATATAAAACTACTTGCCATATAATGGAACAATCAACTTTGGGCAGGGTCTCATTCAGACTACCTGTCAGCTTGCCATATGGTCAGAAATAAACTTTTGCCAAACTGAAGTTGTCTGCAACAGGTAAGATATTAAATATTCATAACTTTACCTTAAAAGCCCAATTCAAAAGGTCTGAATGACTGCTTTAAAATGATTAAAGAGATAAAAAATAATGAGTGATGCTGACACAATCTGTGTTTTTTTATATTAGTCTTAAAACTGTCTGTTCTGATAATAAAGTTAAAACTGACCTGAGTAACCTTGAGGTTTCTCAGCCTCTTTCACTTCATGTCCCCTCCTCCTTGCTGGTTAAAGCATGGCTGCCATCCCTGGGTCTGCTTCTGTCTGAGGTCTCGTTAAAAAAGGAGTTTCTTCTCATCTCCATCATCAAGAACTGTTCAAAGGTTGGGCTTCTTCTTTATGCAGAGTGAAATTGCATCAGACTCTGTACACAACCTGTCCAACATCAGTCAGTAACTAACTTCACGCTTCAAATTCCCAGAATCACCAGATTTTTTTATCATGCAAATGATTTAAATGACTCCACATTCTGAAACAGTGAAATTATAGCAGAAGGGTCAGAGGTCAAAGGTCATGCTTTGATAATATCGTGTGTTCAGTGTGTGGGTGGTGTATATGTGTGGGTGAATGAGAACAGCAGCTCTGCCTCTCGACTCAGAGCCCCTGAGGGATAAACAGGTAGAGAAGTAACGCACTCTATCAGGTTTAATGCAGCCCTCCAATTTTCACCCCAGGAGGGGAAACAGATACCATCTCTGATTTAAAACCAACTGTGTTCTCCACTTGTGGCCCATCCAATGTGTAAACATTTAATGAAACGACTGTTTAATCCCACACCTTCTTTGAAAGCCGAGCAAGCCTTTTTCTCCATCATCTACTGGTGATGGAAGAACAAGGCTGATGGAGAGAAAGAGGGAGCAGGGGGAGGAGAGGAGGCTTTAATGGGGAGCTGAGTGCCATTTGGGAGGAAAGATGGCCGACGGGTTGCGGGATTGACTGTTTAAAAGCTCGCAGACACCCAAGCATGTCGAGACCGCCAATCCACTGGGAAATCAGTGCCAGGGAAGCCGTCAAACTCCCCTGAAAAGATCCCATTTCTGAGCGTATGTGACATTTTGAAATGTGACGTGGACAAACCAGAGGTTGGATAAGAGACTCTGATGAGACAACAGACAGGAAATGGGTCTCATTTGTTAAATTTTTAGGTCTCATTGCTCCCTCTCTTCTCCTCCCCCTGTCTTTCCCCCTGCCTTCTTCTCCAGATTTTTCCTCATTGAGCTATAACTTTCGGAAGTGACTGGGTATCTCTGTAATGAGAGCAACCCCCCTGATATTATTGATCTATGTCCTCAATTACCTTCCAACTCTCAATTATTTAATGCAGCTCCAGCTCCTTGTCTTCCAGAAGCTGTTCAAAGGGAATGAAAAAAAGGTTTAACTCTCAAGTCCTGCCTTCTCTGGCCCAGATAGTGTTTCAGTGCTACGTGTATTTTTTTTTATTAGGGGGAGCACAAACACTAAAGCCTTCTTATTGCTGTTCCATAAAAAGAAAGAATGAAACTCTGTCCTGTGTCTTGTTGTTCAGTCTAAATCCAAAAGGTGGTTTGATCAGGATTAGTGTGCTATGACTTTTAGTCGGTGCAATGTGGACAAAATACATGAAAATCTGTACACAAAGAACAAAACCATGACAATCAATGTGATTTTTGTGAAAATTGTGAAAATACCAGCTTTTCTTGGAGCTCTGTTGCTCAGAAATACATCACTGTGGGAAAATTAAAAGTTTAAATGTGTCACAGAAAGTTGGACTTTACATGTCTGAACTGGCATTTTGGTATTTTTGTGGTTTTGTTACACAATTGTAGTTTAGGTTTTATGTTTTTTAAAGGTTTTTTTCCACTGAATGTTCAACTAACAATAATGTCACACACTCTACCTTCGAAATGTCTGAACATTTCACAACATGGCAATCAAACGCTTCTTAATCTCAACATTTATAGTAGAAATATCAAATTACTCATCCCAACATGTTTTTTTTGTTTGACTTCTTTCACCCGGTGTGTCTCTCACTGTTAAAGGACACTGTAGAAACACGAAGTCCACATGTTCAAACCTTCTGCTGATCTCAGTTTGAAATATTTTAAGATCCAGCTTGTCACATTTTGTGTTAGACTTAAATAGATACCCAGGAGTAAGACCAAAACACGAGGCAAACAACAATAAATTTAAGTGAGTTTGGCAGGACTGTGGGGAGAGTGTGGGGAGAGACACAGGATGAGTATGGCAGCAAAACAGGGATGTCAATACTTGTCCAATACATCTGACTTGTAATTCTTACTTGAATGTTTGTCTTGCAGGCTTGGAGTTGGAACAGGGGGGGGATATGATGGGCGAGTCAGACCAAGGAAACCAGATTGGGGGCGAGTATGAGATTAAGGTGGCAGGGCGAACCTCTGAGTCGGATGCTGGATGAATAATTGGTTGTCCTGTGCAGAGGCTTGAATGAGGGAGAAGACTCACAGGAGAAAAACTTCTGGCGCAAGCAGGCACGAGACAGAACCAGGAAGGCGTGGAGACTGTTCTTCACAAGGAGCTACAGGAAGTAAGAGAAAAAACAAGTCTTTAGTCCAAGTAGAAAAACTCTGAATCTAGTCTGAGCTGGGCACGGTACCATAACTGGGACAATGTTCCAGCAGAGTCAAAAAGATTCCCAGGGCCTTAAGTACTGGAGTCTTCTCATCAAGGAAGTGGTAACAACTGGGGGTAATCAGTTCCCTCTTGCCACTCAGGAAAGCTGAAAGAAAAGCCTATGACTAAATAAACTAGAATCCCTACAGTGCCTCCTCCTCAAGACTCGCCTCTTGGCGATCTCAACCTTCTTTGTGGGTGGTCCTTTTAAAAAGATGAAATGAGGCTAGGGTCCAAAATAAATGATATGGGAATCCAGGATCTTTCTTAGGGGCCATATCCCTCCCAATCAACGAGATACTAGAAGCCCCTGCCCCTGCATCGCACATCCAGGATGCAGCAGACGGCTAATGCCGGATGGTCATCAATGATACGGGTAGGTGGAGGGGGATGGGCAGGAGGGCACAAAGGACTCTCAGAGACAGGCTTTATCTGGGAGACATGAAATGTGGCGTGGATCCTCATGGATGAGGGCAGGGTAAGTTTCCCAGCCAAAGTGTTAATGATCCTTTCAATGGGGAATGGGCCGATGAATCTAGGGCAACGTTTTCCTAGGGTGTCTTTAATGTTGATGTCGTGTGATGAAAGCCATACCTTCTGTCCAACAGGGTAGGTGGGGGCAAAGGCTCGATGTTTATCCGCAAATCTCTTGTTCCGAGTTGCGGTGCGGAGGAGGGACTCCTTGGTCTGTCGCCAGACCCTGCGGCATTAGTATAGGTGATGCTGAACAGAAGGGACTGCCACCTCAACTTCCTGACTGGGAAACAAAGGTGGACAATAGAGCTTTGGAGCGTGATGTCACTGGTCAACCGCGCACAGCATTGTGGGTAGTTTTTTTTGTAGTTTTTTGTCGATCCGCCATTTTTGCTGGTCGCTCGTATTTTGTTCGAATCAGGTTTCAACAGTTTAGCAATGGTCCGAAATTGCTGTGTAATAGGATGCAATGTCCGTTCACACGACAGAAAAGGTAAAAAAATAGAAAACGGACTCTCGTTTTATAGTTTCCCTACCTGGAAACAACGCGAGGGGAGACGAATGGCATGGATATCAGCAGTGAGACGTCCTGATGTAACGTTCTCCAACATCACAAGATACATGCTTGTTTGTTCCAGACATTTCCATTCAGGTGAGTATTTTAAATCAGTTTACTGGAGTTGTGCCATTTTGTCAAGGTGTATCATGTTTTGGTCGAGTTCAGTGCATAGTGGGTCAACCAAGTTTAGGTCGGACATCTGTGTTATTTTAAAATAAACTGTTTAAAGTTGATTGTGTTGTCACATTGACTGTAGCATATTGTTTTTTATTATTAATTTATTTCTTTATTCATTTTATCAAAATAAATACCCAACAAAGACAAAAAAAAGAAAATATAAAATGAAAGGCAGCAGAAAGAAGAAACTATCTTATTATATCTGCCCCTTTTCCAAACAATCTATTCAAAGAATAATCTATAAGTAACAAAAAAT
The DNA here is from genome assembly GCA_038048925.1 of Garcialebias charrua. Lineage (NCBI taxonomy): Eukaryota > Metazoa > Chordata > Actinopteri > Cyprinodontiformes > Rivulidae > Garcialebias > Garcialebias charrua. The sequence goes on along the minus strand of JBBPBX010002738.1, from coordinate 18,612 downwards.
GAGTAACTCATCTCAATTTTCAAATTTCAACATATTACACATTAAAGTACTTCATCTTTTAACAAAATGTGTCTGAATATTTAAGGGTAGTACATTGTTATGACATTTATACATCACCATTAAAATAAGGTAATCTACTAATGGAACTTCAGTAATTTCAACTCAAAAAATAATATACTAGATGGATGACAGTAATGTTTTCTGGCAATAATTATATTACTGATCTGCGTTCTCTTCAAGGCAAATCTTCTTATGAGATGGATGAGTCAAATCCCGACTGGGCTCCAACACTGCACTTGGGACACTCCGAGGTGAAAGTGTCAACATCAGACCGACATGCTCGTCCATTAAAGAGACGTTACAGCAGAGCACAAGGGGAAGATGAAGGCCAGGAAGTGATGGAAAGGCAAAATCAACAAGCAGTGGAGGCTGCAGGAGATGTGCAACAACCAGTGGTGGAGGCAGCAGGAGATGATCATCAGCAGGTGATGGAGGCAGCAGGAGATGATCATCAGCAGGTGATGGAGGCAGCTGGAGATGAGCACCAACAAGTGGTAGTGGCAGCAGGAGATGATCATCAGCAGGTGATGGAGGCAGCTGGAGATGAGCACCAACAAGTGGTAGTGGCAGCAGAAGATGAGCACACACAGCTTGTGGAGGCTGCTGGAGAGGAGCATGAGCAAGTTGTGGAGTCTGCGGTGGAAACCCCACGAGAGGACATCACTGTCGCTGCAGATGGGGAGGAGGAAGATGAACCAGCAGCAAAAAGGCGACAAACAGAATGTCAGTTGTGCGAACAAAGAAGAGCAGAAATTAATCGTCTCTTACAGGAAAACAGGGAGCTCAGGTCAGAGCTGAATAAAAAACAGCTAGACAAAGAATTTCTTAGGGGTGACACAAAAAAAGTCAGGTACTATACAGGACTTCATTGCTTTGCCGTATTGTTGTCATTGTTTGAATTTGAAATGAAACAGATCCATTTTGAAGTAAACATTTGATGTAATTAAACATTTCCAGTAAATGTGATGAACGTGTGAGTTAATACATTTTATAGAAAACACACAAAAATGTGCAAATATAAGTCAACAGCATGTTTTACATAATTATGTCTCCCTTGAAGTACAAGCTCTGAGAAATATCTTTAGGAAGCTTCATGCTTTCTGTAGACGTCCAGCCATGTCTGTGTGGTCCACACACGGTCACAGTGGTTTGATTATGCACCTGTGCAGAGTGGGTGATGCTTCTGCAGGTAAACTTCATCTCCTGCCTCCAGCTGCTGGATGCTGCATGTCTTGTATCTGTGAGGGAACTTTCTCCAGGCAGCAGCGATCACACTGAGTCCATCAGAAGATGCTCCAAGTTCAGGAGTTGGTGTTTATGATGAAACCACATGCTTTAACTTTAAGATTTTTTTTACTGCTAGCTGTATTTTAATGTAGGTGTTTTGATGATTCACACACCATTTTATTTCTGTGTGTAGACACACTGTTACTCAGCATGACCCACGGTGTTCTGGTGGCTCAGAGTCAGAGCAGAACCTGTGAACACAATTAAAATGGTGAATGAAAAGACAATCTATAATATACAGTATATATATGCATCTTAATACATATACTGTATATAGTGATTATAGTAATCTAATCAAGATTTGAAGTCTACATGTTATTAGACATGCTCAAGTCATTAAAAATAAGGTAATTTTCAACTTGGACCTTTGTAATTTAGTTAAAAAACATACTTTAAAAATCAAGTGTTCTCAGTTTTTAATACTCATAGCATACAGAAGGTTGTTTGATTCTGAAAGAAATGTAAATTAATAATTTATGTACAATTAAGGAGCCAAAAACAACGTACCTTCAACGTATTTACAATCTGGGGGCTTTAAAAATGTCCAAATCATCTACCCAGCTGTTCATAGATTGGACCAGCTCTCCCAGTGATTTGTAATTATAAAAATTATTTGTGGTGTAAACACTGACACAGACCAGGTCTGCTAAAATGACTGGGAATGTCAGTGGAGGCAAGTATTACTGGGTCTTTTCTTTTTTCTGACCAGGAAAAATGGCGGTCGAGACGGGAACACCCCCGACACGCCCCCTCACGGTCACATGCGCTCCAAAGCTCTATAGCCAAGGGATGCTTTGCATGGGGACAGGTTAGTAGCCGAGGAGGTTAAAGAAGTGTGTGCGTATTCAATCCAGACCAGATGCTGGCTCCAGGTTGAGGGATTATTTTTGATAACGTACCTTAGGGCCACCTCCAGTTCTTGGTTACATTTCTCAGTCTGACCATTAGACTGAGGATGATAACTGGATAAGAGACTGACTGAGGCCCCAGGAGCTGTACAAAATAACTTCCATACCTGGGAGACGCATTGAGGACCCCGATCAGATGCAATGTCTAAGACATGGTGAACCATGAGTTGGGCGGTCTCCAAGGCAGTAGGAAGCTTGGAAAGTGGAACAAAATGTGCAAACGTAAAAAATTGATCAACAATAGTCAGGATGGTAGTATTACCTGCAGAGGGCAGTGGACCAGTGATGAAATCTAATACTATGTGGGACCAGGTTCTACTAGAGGTAGGCAGCAGTTGGAGGAGGCCAGCAGGTAGTTGGCTACTGTGTTTACTCCTGGTGCAGACAGAACAGGCCGCCACATACTCTCTAATGTCCTTGTGCATCTTGTTCCACCAAAAAATGTTGCCTGCAGAAAGACAGCATACGGTTGAAGCCGGATGACAGGTATGTTTGGAGGAGTGGACCCATTCCAGAACCTGTTTCTTAGAAGAATCAGGAACAAACAATCTATTGGATGGTCCAGTACCAGGGTCGATATCCGTTTGTTGAGCTTCCTTGATAACCTTCATAATGTCCCAGGTGATCATACCAATCATGCAAGCTGATGGCAGGATATTCACATCTGCCTTAGAAACTTCTAAGGAGGAGAACTGATGAGACAAGGCATCAGGCTTGACATTACGAGAGCCTGGGCGGTAGGTAATGAGGAAATTGAAGAGGGCAAAAAACAATGTCCATAGAGCCTGTCTAACGTTCAACCTCTTAGCATTCTGGATGTAGACGAGGTTCTTGTGGTCCATCCAGATAATGAATGGATGCTCAGTTCCCTCCAAACAGCGCCTCCATTCTTCTAGTGCTAGTTTTATGGCCAAGAGTTCCCGGTTACCCACATCATAATTGTGCTCAGCTGGTGACAGACGTCGGGGAAAAAACGCACATAGGTGTAATTTACCATCATCCTCAGCTCGTTGCGAGAGGAAGGCCCCGACACCAGAATCAGAAGCATCGGTTTCAAGGACCAACTGTTTAGCTGGGTCTGGGTGAGAGAGGATGGGAGCAAAAACAAAAAGCTTCTTTAGCTTTTGGAATGCCACATCGGCTTCAGGAGACCAGGAGAAAGTCCTAAGTGTAGAGGTAAGTTGAGTGAGAGGAAGGGCAGTACAACTATAGTGTTTGATAAAGTGCCTATAAAAATTGGCAAAACCAAGAAACCTTTGCAGTTGTTTGCGGTTCTCGGGAATAGGCCATTCAGAGACTGCCTTTACTTTTTCAGGGTCAGATTGAACCAGTCCCTTTTCAAAAATGAAGCAAAGGAAGGACACAGAGGACACATGAAAATCACATTTTTCTGCCTTGTCAAACAATTTATTTTCCATTAGTCTCTGGAGTACTGATCTAACATGTCTGGTGTGTTCAAGGAAGTTCTTAGAATAGATCAGGATGTCGTCTAAGTAGGCAAATACAAAGACATTAAGGAAATCCCTCATGCTACGTTCACACCGAACGCGTTTTGAGTTGCAGGAGCGGCCGGTTTACATGCAAAGTCAATGGGGGACGCACCTCTAGGGGTCGTGCATCGCGTCTCGTCCATTTTGAGCTACGCGGAAGGGGCGGCAGAGCGTTTTCCGTGCATGCGGTGCCCGCGGCAGCCGCCGCCCTCGAGTTGAAAAATCTGAACTTTCGCCGCTCAACGCGTCTTGAGAACCAATCAGGGAGAGTCAGCTATGTGACGCGGTAATGAGGGGACGGATGTTGCGCAAGTGTGACGTATTGTTTGTGAGACACAGAAACAACCCGCAAATAAATGGTAAAACTCACCTAAGTCCGAACGCCTCTGAATTGTTTCGTGAACCCAGACATGGCGCATTGCACGTCGTCGGCGTGCTACTTTACTCGGTAAATACATTAAGCCAATTGTCTCCAGTTCATCCGCCATTTTGAGAACAGACAACAACAAAACATCAGATCAGAAATAGAATCAAGACGCTCCTCCCACACCCCGCTGCCACCGCCGCTGCTGCTTCTCGTTCCGGTCTGAACACCAGTG